>LD352194.1:20774-57261 GCA_001465055.1 Ptychodera flava | reverse complement strand
GACAGACAAACGTGTAGACATGCAGACATAGAGACGCCAACGACTTACCATATAACCTCTCTTTGGTAAATATAGATATACCAAATATGAGCTAATGAAGTGTCACTTTGAGTAACTGGAGCGCACACCAAGTAGTCAGTTGTACTCACCACTTCAGATCTTTATGGCAAACGAAGAGCGGCACTGACCGCACTCAGATTACAATCACAGGTTGACTACAGAGAAAGTAATGCCTGAGTCCTCTAGATGAAGTTGTATTTTGTTTCTAAACCATTGTCTTTTTGTAGATTCTGTTCTAAAAATACAACACCGTTATATAACTTATATTTGCTTTACAAATAATCTGGCTAACTGATATGTGTTCATATCACGTGAGGTACGTTCGTTCCACGTGAGATATATTCATTTCATGTAACATCCCTCGTTTCCATTCAACGTGATGAAGTTATAGAATGACTTTTGTGGGTAAAAGGTCAAAATATTATAAATCTAAGGTGTTACAGAAGCAAACGAACTACAATGTACCGGCGACCCACGCGAAAATCATTGTTCACATTTAACATTTTTCGTATCATTTGTCTGCGTATGCAATACTAAAGCTCGCCGGTTCCTTTTTTTTTTTCGCACAAAATGGAAAAAGAGACATTCATATAGATGTTCATTGTGACCAAAAACTTATATCACTTTTGATTTTAAAATTACACCTTACGTTTCTATTTGAATTTTTTTCCGAGCTTAAAGGGGCAAGTCCTTTATCAGCTTTGTCTCTGAGCAAATGTAACAACTGCGCACAACATTCCAAGGAGAACAATGGACTAAAATCACATAAACAGTGATAGAACTAGGGATTGAGAATTGCTCCTTTAATTAGCAGTGCTGCTGGACTTGGCATGTGGACTGGGATGCAATCACTTCCAGGCTGTGTCAGTATGATTTTGCTTGAAATTTACATCATTACATCATTTATTTCGCATCATAGTAAAATACTTACATGTACGTATCGATATATATGTTTATAATCATTGGCAAATCTTTATGATAATGCCTGCGTAAAATGGGCGCTCCCATTGTGGGGTTCATGAGTAATGAATAAGGTCGGCTACGCTGTGAACCAAATTGGAGATCAAAAAGAAAAAAAATATTGTGTAAATGAGCATTGTTTCGGTTTTAGGTTTTATGGTAATGATCCTTATAGAAGTGGAATGTTAATCACCCCGCATCTTGCATTGTATAATATTACCGATATGAACGCCTTTTTTATAGGAGTTGTCCCGGGGTAAAATTTTACTTGAAAGATTTATCACAAATCCAGTAATGAGGTCACTAGTTTCACCGCCAACAAATTAGTTAGGCCTAAAAATCCTGTCACAGTTACTTGAAACCGGGTTTGGTTTTCATAAATATTGTTTAAATACATCTTTCCTGAAGGCAATTATGAAGTTGAAAAGTCACTTGAAATCAACTCTCTTGATTTAATGAAATCTGTCTTTAGTGATAACTCTCGAGCATGTTGCTTTACCTGCATCTTTTGAATGTTCACTCATGCAGTAAATTGAAGGGGCACACTGATTTAGTAATACGTGTTAATAGAATTTGTGTCAAAAATGGTGTCTCACTTTTGTGGTATATTTTTGACGAGTAACTCTTACATTCGATCCGTAAAACTATGAGTATAAGTTTGAGGCCAGATGGACTGACTTGCCGTATTCGCCGTAGTTTGCCTGCAAAGGCTTTGCAGTCATTATCTTCTTAATATGTAATTCAGACCATTTTAAACTTGTGGTTTCTTTTGTCCTGTATCGAGGGTTTACTTCTAAAACCTGTTTGCTTTGAAAGTGTATGTGTAGGCCTTGTTTTCTTGGTCTTCTGTTGAAGGCCTTACAATAAAATAAATAAATAAAATAGTAAATAAATATATAAAGGCGTTCAGATCGGTTATACAATGCAAGATGCGAGTCGATGAATATTCCACATTAATAAAGATCATTACCATAAATCTTAATACTGAAACAGTGCTCATTTATATAATTTGCATAAATGAATACTAACGAATGCGATTCATTGTGCCATTCGAGAGTCTATGTACGATAAGATCACACAGCAGCGATTGATCGCAGGTCGTGAGATCTGACAGGGACCCAGGTAGGAACTATGCGCAGAGGAGAAATTACTACGTGTATATAGACAGCGGTATCTTCAGTTAACGATTTCTGAAATGACGCCGACAGTTGACCGTCCCATATACGATGTATGCTAATGAACTAGCCCCTACTTCATAACAGGGAACAGTGGTCATGTCCGTCTCCGGCGGTGGGTGCAGGTGTATCTTGGTCTCAGCACAGGTTTCTTGTTGCTATTGTTTAGTTTTATACGGAGTATGATATGTATTGCCAATAACGATTTATGCTACCAACCTTTTGGTGTCTTGGTCATATGTTAGCACTTTTTTTGCAACGATTATTTTTCCTTCACTGTGTCTTGCATTAGTCCTTTGAACAGTCGTTTGAAAAAAATGGCAGAGATTGACTCAGATCTAGTTCTTTTGTCGGGTCTGATGGGTCAGTGAAAACAACCGGTCATCAGTGTACTGTCGCTTATCGCATGTATAAGTAACTTTTGAAGCTGCACATTGCACCTTTGCTATTTATTTTCTTCCAGAACACGTTTCTTAACGACTTGATTTGCCCGGAATTACGTCTGGAAAGGGCATGAAAACGCTATTCAGCCTCGTTGCCGCTGTGACAAACACGTCAATAATACTGTAAATGTCATAAAATCGTCAATAAGAACACGATTGGAACTTATTTGGGATAATTGGATTTTTCATACTTTGCAAATTTTTCAAAAGTGGTAGGTGCCATATAGCTGAATGTTGCAATGTCGCAAATAACTCATAAAAGCAAGTGTTTTATATGAAAAGAAAAGCAGATGAGATAACATTTGTAGATTAAATCGACATTACTTCACCTTCCAATTATCCCAAATAGTTCCAATCGCGTTTATGGAAAAGCGAGTTAAAAAAATTGGATCTATATGTTGCAGTTTTATCACTTTGTTTCTTCTTTTATCTGATGCCTTTGATTTTCAATGTATAGCAACAAGAAACCTGTGCTGAAACCAAGTCATACCTACCCCCACCCCTGGGGATGGATATGACAACTGTTCCCTGTGATGCGTGCCTAGTTTCCACATGTTTCAAAGCCCCTCTTGGACTTCAGTCTCTTAAATGGCGTCCACTCAATTCTCGTTTGGATATTCAGTTTAACCTTGACATGGTGGTTGAAATACGTGGCTATTTTGGACCCCAACTCCACCGCTTTTATCATGCAAATATTCAGAACAAAGTCATGATGATGGAACATTCTTGCCAGGTACATGGACTTGCCGTACACCAGTCAATTAATTGACGGACACGTCTTTTCCTTGTAGACACGTCATCGCTAGCAATATCTACTCCTGCTTTGATTTCAAATTTGAATTTCTCAAATTCATATTTATTGGAATCGAGGGTTTTCTTTGACGAATTCTTCACTTTGTTGCCCTCGACATAGATCTCCACCTATTGTGTGATGTCAAATAGTTCTACCTCCAAGATAAGAGATGGACCATTTAACATCCTGGGGTCTGCAAGATAAGGTTGCATTATTCATTTCCACCTGATCCATTGTCCATTTTGTTTCACCTTTCCCACATTTTTGTCAAGCCTTCTCTTGCTACTTTTTACTCATTGACATTTTCTGGCAGTTTTTTTTTTTAATCTTCCAGACCCCCCCCCCCCCGGATATCAAATGGTCAACCCCTAAGGCTAATTCAGACCACATATAGCACTAATATACTTGGACACCAGAAACTGCTTTCTGCCTCTGACGCTTTTAGTTATATCTATACATGTGTCAAAGACAGTGGTTTAGGAGAATGCTGCCATTGAAGCACGGCTACTGGAAGTGCTCATATGCTATTTAGTTTGGCTTTTTCAGTGGAACAGTTAATGACGCCAAAGTTCGATGAGGTCTTTGACCGCCTTACTGTCTATAATCAGCAGCTAAGCCGCTGTTACAAAAGCAATACATTATACCAAAGGCACAAATGACCGACGAGATGTCGAGAGAATGACAAGCACAGCGCTAGATTAACAGAGTGTATGGGGTAACCGAGCTTCACCGCCGTTCTGTTTATTGTTTGGCAAGGGTAATGGCATTACACTCACAGGCCATAGAGCTGAGTCCTCTGTCGCACAAATTACTGAAGACCTGGAAGGCTGAGGACTCTAATCAATAACTGAATGACAACGGTTGTCATGTTCGGAAATGATAGATGATTTGCTGAAAGATTGGCTTTACTACGCGAAGGAGTTTCTCGATCGCTCGGTGACGATGTTTCAGAAGAGTTTTGGACTGAAAGGATAAAGATATTGCCGCCAGAATTTAGGGGGAAACCACGAAAACCTTCCCAAATATGAACAACTAACTACTGGGAAAAAGGACTTAGAATTTAACTGCAATTTTAGAGCTTTCTTTTCAATCAGTGATCAATCTGTATACACACACAATCAAACAGAATACACATATTAAGCCCAATACACAGAAAACATCAAAACAAAATTTCAATTGATTCATTGAGTCGCTGCTCCTTTAGTACACCCCACGCTAGGAATATGACATTGCCGGCATCTGCCTGTGACGTCGAAAGACTTAAAGAACAGATAGTCCGAAGAAGGGTAGGGAGAAAAAGTATACATCTAGCTGTTAGAATAAAGACACATCTATGCTATCAAGTATATCCTTCAGTTCTGAGACTAGAGGTATTCTCGGCCGGTCAAGTATTGATTTAACGACTTCTTTACTCGCTTTGTAAAAAAGGAAAACACATCAAAAGGATTGCGAAACGCTTTGTATATAGCAACTATTATCAAGCTTACATTACTTGAGGGCGCTTCTCTCCATCCAAAGGGGATCAATAAAAGGTCCCGGTTGCCTTAAAAGAGTTTTCTAAGATCACGATGTAGCCTGTACTTGTCAAAATTACTCAGTGAGCGAGCAGAGTGGCCGAACGTCGTCTAAGTGGCAGAAAAAAGGGATAAATTGGACACAGAATGAATATGCTTCAGTAATCCGGCCTTTAAAAATTCTATATCCACGTTTATCGAGGAATATATCCTAGATGTTATATGATGGACTTGGGATTGTGCCGAGCGCCTGTGGAAATGACCACCATAGAGCGTCATTAAAGTTAAAGGTCTTTCGTAACCCCATGAAAACATTCATTTTGTTCAAGCGCGGACGATGAACCCTACTTTACAAAGTGAATCTTTTATTCACATTCTCACGTTCGTTGTTTAAACAAGCAACTACCACATTGAAGGGAGATATCTCCATTGAAAATGGGACTCAATTGACGTTTTTGAAAACTTTGTGCCGTGTTACATGCAGGCCGTAGATGGCATTCAACGATTTAAGGTCGGTCATGAAATAAAGACAACTCTGTGAGTGGTTGTCTATGCGATCGGCTTCACTCATGATCGATGGGCCACCGAGACCTAGATTTTCTCAGGAAATATATCTTTCCGCCGACCTCAGTTCTATGTTCGGAAAACGGATGTCTGGGAAAATCTGTTTCGTGTGTGCAAAAATTGGTTGATTTAGATCGAAGACAATGCATGAAGGATACAGGTCATTGTACACATTCGCATAACTGCAGAAGATCATAATACTTAGGGGGAAAATGCGATGCATGCCTAGCGTGGAACATCGGTAAAACCACTATGTATAATTTACCAGTAAATCGCCACCAGCGAACTCTTAACATATCTCGTCTCAACTACATTATCATCAGCAGAGCCTTAATTTTTTCCAACCAAAATTGTACTACAATATTTTACCAGTTTTTGCGAATTTGTCTGTAATTTTTTGAATAATTTTGGACCAAATGGACATAATACTTTATTTGCTAGAGTTTTTTTTATCAAAATTTTGGCAAAAATCTAAAAAAAAAATACTAGGTAAAATTTAAAGGGAGGGGATCGTCGGAACTGTGTACAAAGGTCATATGGTATCCAAACGACCCAAGGTACGTTATCTTGGCGATTTACATGAAAGTTAAATCATGTTTGTCCCAATGTCGGTCTACATTGTAAATTTTGCAGCTATGTTGACGTTATGCACCTAGATATCGCACATGAAATAAATTGTTTATAAACAAAAAAAGTTGCTCAGGCGCAGTTTCGACGACATCCTCCCCTCTTTAATTTAGGAATGAAGGCAATTATGGTTATGATAGTATATACTTGTGTAATTTTGATTGAGCAGCCTTTCGCCTAGTAGACTGTCGACAGCCGCTTGTACATTTCTGCCCGTTGTGGCCTTTGCCGGTTAGAGCGGCAAGAACGTTTCGCTGGGCAAAAACCTGCACTCGCCCTCGAGCCTCCAGCTCTCGGTTGTTGGGAAAAGAAAATTCTACGATACTTGCCACCGAGACAGTGGTAAAGTTGATGGTCAGGGCAATGAAGGCACGAGGGATTGTCGACGATCTGTCTTTCACTATCAGCGGGCAATTCTGTGTGGAACGCCGTTGACAAAGAAAAAAGTCATTATCTAATCGTGCACAAGTCTGTCGTGTCTACACTCTAGACGTTCTATGATATTCTACTCTACTCTACTACTCTACTATATTCTACAAAGACCAAGTCATAACAACATAACATTTGATTGTCTATTCTTTTCACTTTTCGGCAACAACAGAGAGGATTTTACAGGTCAATATGTAACTTCCATCAGTTTGGCGTTTCTTTGCAAACTCGAAAGCTTCATTCATATACTCTTCTTGTCTCTCACGGGGCACTCTCTCCTTTGCGCCCATAAAAGCACGGCAATATGCTGTTAATAGAATCAAGAAATAAAAGATAAACATATTACCAGATATATTGTTTGAATAATGAACGAGACACAGATCAGGAGATAGGACCATGAGTGAGTTAGTCCGCTGGGGGGGGGAGAGAGAGAGAGAGAGAGAGAGAGAGAGAGAGAGAGAGAGAGAGAGAGAGAGAGAGGGACTCTGAAAATAGAGTAAAAACAGACACGTAGACAAACAGACAGACAAATAATTCGGAGAATAGAGCCATATAAACAAGACCACAGGTACAGCGGCGTGTGGAAAGACATTTATAGACTCAGAAATTGACACTGAGGAGGGGATAGTCATTGGCCCCGCAAAAATTGCATACAATCTTATCGATTGTTTATTATCAGTATCTTTTCATTGACAATTAATTTATCAACGCTGAGTAACAATTATTCGAGAAAAATAATGCATATCTACTGACTTAAACTTATCATAAAGCAACATGTAGAACTCATTCAAAGATAGCTCATACAGCAGCATTCGTAGAGAAGGTGGTAGTACTGGGTTAACAAAACCGTCTGCTCGTGGATTTTAATGACAATCTTGTGGCAGCTGATCTAGCTAATTGAATAATACATTTATCATTTATCAAACTTCTGCAAAAACTGTATATTTTATTATCATAAAATAACATTAAAGGGACAGTAATGCTACTTTTTGATGACTTTTTCCATTATTTTTGTTTTGAATGTCAACCATAATTTCTTGTTACACTCCCCGAGCTTGTTGATACACAGTATTAAGCTCAAGTGTCAATAAGTCTGTACATGTGTAAACTGCGTTGGTATTGTTGGCAAGTTAATTCTGGTCCGGACTAGAATTGAAATGAAAACAATAACATTGCATTTTCCACATATAGATGCCTTGTGGACAAGCTAAATAGAGGGTATATCAACTTTACTTTGGGAGTACAACAAAAATAGCATTACTGGCCCTTTAATTATTACCTCTCGCTCTTCTCTCATCGAGGGCAAATTCTTCAACGTACGCTTTGCAATCTATACATTGACTTTTAAATCCTGCATCTTGGAGCAATTTCCTCATGTCGTCTTCATTGCCTGGAAATGGATGATAGGGCCACTCATATCCCTAGCAGAAGTGGAGAGAAGAAAGTAGAACTCATTCAAAGATAGCTCATACAGAAGTACCGTATCTCATTCACCTACTATGTATTATATTTTTATTGTTTGCATCTGTTGCCTAGAGTTATCTGCCAGTTTTGTTGTTTCGTGACATGTTCTCGAAATATCATTTTGCTTTTAAAAGCCTAGACTTAAATGCCCATTGCTACGGACCAAGACTACCGTGCGTTACTCCATTTCTCACCACCTTTCATCTCAGTGTAAATACACAAACGTACACGTCCTTTCCTAATAATATACGGTTATACAGTTGACTAATCGCTTGGTTACTCGCTCGCGCCGTCGCTTGATCGATAGATAGATAGATAGATAGATAGATAGATAGATAGATAGATACATAGATACATAGATAGATAGATAGGTAGGTAGATAGATAGATAGATAGATAGATAGATAGATACATACATACATACATACATACATACATACATACATACATACATACATACATACATACATACATACATACATTGATAAGATAGGTAGATACATAGTCACATAGATAGATATAGGAGTAGATAGAAACAAACAGACAGACATAGATAATACGTACATTAAGACATACAACATACGTACGACAGACAGACAGACAGACAGTCAGACAGACAGCCGGACAGAGAAACAGAGAGACAGACAGACAGACAGACAAGTTGGTTGATTAATTGATTAATTTATTGGTTGATTGATCGACTGGTCGATTGATCGACTTATTCATTTCATTCGTTCATTCATTCATGTATTCGTGTATTCATTCATTCATTCATTCATTCATTCATTCATTCATTCATTCACGTAGATGAAACCAATTAAAGAAAATGCTGTGATGTCGTATTTATTGTCAGTGACTATAACAGGTGGCTCATCCTACCTGCATATATTCCTGCCATTTAGGATTCTTCGAATACGCAGTTATCTTAGAGTATGTATCTTCAGGATATTCGGTAGAAATGGTTATGTAACATCTACCACCAGGTTTTAGGCAATGACAGATCCCCGGTAGACATGCCGATAGATCCCCCATCCACTGTAAAGAATAGTTGGCGACCACTTTATCGAAGAGGGCGCCATATTTCTCGAAAGAGGATGGGTCCCTGGCATCAGCAACGTGATACTCGATGTTGTTGCCTGGGAAGTGTTCTCTCGCTTCCTGTATCATCGCAGGAGAGACGTCAAAGGCTGGAAGGATGATAATTCAGCGATGATACATACAAAAGAGTAGATTGAGATTTTTTAATTACACTTTTGGTCTTGTTGTAACCTAAATATCAGTGTGTGTTTCCCTTCAAATTGCTGTTGTACGACCGGGTGTACTTCCGTAAATATTTTTTTCTAAGTTACTATTAAATTTAAGATAAAGCATCATGGGTAACGTTTACATGGAATTTCCTTTTCCTATCATGTTCTCAAATTCCTATAAAGGCTATGCTTATATGTTTGTTTGCTTGTTTGTTTGCTTGCTTCTAATGATTTACCTAATGCTAAGACTAGACAGATATAACAGGAGAGCAAAATGAAGTTGCACGAAAGATAGTGACTCCTCAAAAGTGTTTACACGAAAAATAGTGACCGTCCCCAATTTTCATGCGCAAAAAAGAGCCCCCCCCCTCTATATAACAGAACACATCAGTAGCATCTTAGTTGACAAAAAAAATTCCCGTTTGACCTTTCACCTTTCAAAGAACACTTTCAACCTTTACAAATAACCGCCTTCAATCAATATTTTAATGAATTTGAGAAAAAAGAGATCACATATCACAATAAATATATCTGTTGATTACAGTTGGCTGTTCCAAATGAAACGGGACAATAGCTGTAATGTCAACCTTCATTTATAATTTACCATGTAATTGAAGAGAGTGCACCATTATTGATTGTCAAGAAAGCCATTACAGCCCATAAATCAATATTTAACAATATATGCATGTATGTATATAACTTTGGGGGGATTATTAATAGTTTACCTCTAGACTACCAAGGGAAGGTAATTGATATTTTTGTGTGAAATTCCAACATCATGTGTTTTTCACATCTGCACTTTCAATTAGCCTATAGTAATCAAGTAGGTCTACGTAACATCAAATTACCAAACATTTATTCATGTTCAGATATATTTACAGTAGTCTTGTATAAGTAAGCAATTATTCATAGTTTACCCGTTGGCCAATGAATAATAAATCAACATTTTCGGTAAATTTCCAAAATCAAATTTCGTTTAGGCCTACACATATGCACTCGAAACCATCCTATTCTATAGTCAACTAAATTTATATTATTTGTCGAACATCTATAATTGCACAAATATAGCTAGTTTTGTTTCGGAAAACATGTTCATTAGTTTGCTACAAGTGCATTAAACATTTTCGGTGAAATTCTAAAATCAAGTTTCTTGTACACACTTCAACACTTGCTTTTCTTACCTCCCATATCCAGTAAAATGTATTTACATCAATTATCAAACACGTATGAATGTACAGATATAGACATACATCTAGTTTTGTGGGCGGAGGCAGTCGTGAATGGTCTGTCCCATAAACTCCAATGTATCATGTTTTTATGTTTGTGGATTAAATTCCGATATTGATTATGAAATCTTCTACGTAGAAGCAGTCATTTAACCTCATCTTCCACATCTTTCCTACTTACAATTACACCAAAAATGGAGACCTCCCCCCGAATGCATGCGCAAAATTTCATGACTCTTCATTAATGCTTGCGCAAAGAATGGCGACCCGCTACTCAAAGCACTGTTTCTCCTCCGGTAATTTCTGTCAAGTCCCTTACCCATCGTCACACTTGCTGAATTTCATTAGGATGAGAATATGGATAACATAATACTAAAATTTCAGAACATTTACAGAATCCTCTTTTAAAACTTTTTTGATAAGCTAAAGGACCCAAAGGTGGTATTATAAGCAATACTGATCATCAGTATATCTCTTACTAAACCAAGAATTGAGTATAGTTAAATAAATACCGCAACACCTTTAGCTGTAAAACGTGAATGAGAACATTTGAGACTGACATTCCATGGTATGATCTTGCTTTATCTCATGCCGTGGGATGATCACAGTTTCCATTGTATGATTAAGACAATTTTGTAGTTCTAGAGGTTTCAGAAAGTGTGTAACTTTGTAGAAAATAGAGAACAGATTTTCGAGACCTGGAATATAACGACACTGTCATTTCTTAATAAAGACCTACAGCTGTGCTTAAAACCGACAACCTGTGCGCCAGCTTCAGTTAAAGAAAACATTAGGATCCAGATTGGTACCTCAACTCATGTTTCCCACGAAAATACCGTAACAAATTGGTGGAGAACCCGAAGTAACCGAAGCCGCACGACTATATGATACTGATATCTGGTAGAATCGGCAATCGCAAGAACAAGAAGTACCAGAAACATCAGAAGTACCACTAAACCAGCAGCAAGACAAGCACTTTGTTGATATTCAGCAGCCCACAGCAGATTTGGTTCAACAGACGGATGTGATACAAAGCAAAGGAATACAAGAATGGGTCACCGACATGGACGTTCTTGGTTGTTGGCAATTTAAGAATATTAATGTTTGTGCTAACAATCATGCCTACTAGTTACACTGGACGAGAGAGTAATTGTCCCCAGTGTTCCATGCAATTCAGTGTTAGGAATATGTTATATCATTATGCTTTGGTGTATATTAATGATTTAATTATCTTTTTCGGTGGCGCTTAATGAACACTTGCAACAACTCGACGCTGTTTTGTCTCGCCTTCGGGAAGCTGGATCAGCACTTCGTCATCAGAAGTGTTCTTTTGGTACGGGGGACGCAGGCGTTGGCTTTTTCTGTTCTTTTTAATACACCAGGTTAGTTTTTATCATCATCACAAACTGGCGAAGAATAGTGGCATCTTTCCTGTCTTCATTTAACTTTGTATCCATCATTCGAGATGGTGGGAACTATCACTTTTCAGACGTTAGTACCAATTGTATAGTGCAGGTTTGCAGGTTGCATCAACGTTCGACCGATGATTGGTACCTTGCAAAGTGTACTTTTTATCATCCTACCATTGAACTTTTTGAATGACGGAGGCCTATAGCCAAAATACTAATTAGCCCGGAAAGTTTGTCCTGAACCTACCCCGTTTCAAGAACGGTGACTACGCACCATTTCTGTCCATGCACAACTTGTTATTGAAATTGCCGCCAACAAACATGGTTGCTTTGGTCCATATACGTGATTGTTGAAACGTAGACACAAGGTCAAGATACGCACCAGGAATAATTTAAACTTCTTGTTCAACACCTAATTCCAATATTCGATAATCTCAAAGTGCTTTGTAAGGCGATACCTTTGCCTCTATTCAGTTAGCTAATATGAACTTTTAATACACTCTCGAGCTATTACTTATTGATGTCTCCCACATCTTCTTCGAGCATCAGCTGCTCATGAATACACGGCATCGGTTGTTTGATAATTAAACGACAATGAAATAGTCGACCATATTAAATATTCTTTCTTCTGCTTCTGCATTAACATTTGGCTATCTATTGGCCTGAAAATGTCAATAGATAGCCCACACGCCAAATTTCAATATTTGAGTTTTGCCTAAAGTAAACGTGTCACCAAAGCCACCACCCCATGATAATACTGACATTTAACTCCTGTAGACGCAAACGTTGATTCACAGGCTAGCATTTATTTGTTCAAATCTTTAAAAAATGCCTTTCCAACAAAGTATACTAATCATACCAAGTAATTGTGATTTTTGTGTTGCCGAAGCCAAGGTGATTTGTTTAAAAGGTTGCCCTTACGTCATTTCTACAATCCTGAATTCCGTAACGAAATGCGATTTGGATAGTACATTTTCCATATTCCCCTGTGATTTCGATCTGAAAATGCCACGGACTTAATCGTTTTGCATTTGGATAGCCTGTGATGCTTTTTTGGTTATAACAGGGCGAAAAATCATCACTTTGCACACACATTTGCCAAGTTCATAAGTATTTTATAATATTTATAATATAATATATATTATATATTTATAATATAATATTTATAATATAATATATAATAATATATAATATTTATAATATTTATAATATTTATATATTTATATATATTTAATATTTATAACTACATTTAACTTGAAAAAGAAGACATGTCATTAACAATTGATTATTTCTAATTCGCATCAAGCAGCAGAGTGTCTTACCCGTTATAGATTTCACATATCTAGATAGGTGTTTCGACAGACCCCCAGTTCCACATCCGATCTCCAAGAGATTATCACTCCTGTCAAGTGACATCAATTCCAGAATATCTTTCGTGTTTTGTACAGCGATGTCGTCGTTTTCTCGAAGTAGACAATATTTCCTCAGCTCAGTTGCGTCCATTTTTCTCCTTTTAGAGATATGACATTGAAATTATGTTAAACATGTGTAACCCTGGTTACGATTGTAAGTCATGGGATTAGGTCTACTGGGTGTTCTTGAGTATGATGACACATGTGTGGAATTTCATTGAGAGCGTCTTCACCCACAATGTATTGCAATGCTTTACTGATTTTCACTGATTGAAGACAGTACTTTGGTGTGGACGTACGTTTAGGAATTATTATCAGTTTTATACCAAGAAAACAAATTCCAAGACAGCGTGGTTGGTCTTTTGACATGACTGTGCTTACAGGTATGTGTATTTGAATACTTTGGTATTGACAGCAATGGACTTTTAAAGGTCTCAGAGTGTGAGATATACGCTACAGGGAGGATCGTCTGGAAGAACTCTGTGTGAACAGTAGCTTTTGGATAGACTGTCATCGTCATAGTGACAGGACAGACTTTAGACCCTAGCACCGGCCATTGCACGACTATACGAATGTCAGCGAAGTGAATGGACCCTATGACAACAGCTATTGTATAATCACGGTAATATAGTGGATGAACTTTAATTGTGCGCCAGGAAATACTATTCCAGTAACAATACTATCAGTTTAATCATTAAAGACTAGTGCTTTATTTTTTAGTTTCCTTGATATTATCATTACGAGTAGAATTATTGGTTGTAATGAAAAGAAACCTCAATATTATCTGCAACGCAAATTTTACGATAGTCACTTTCCCTTGTTTGTTGTTTGGATAATATGAGCAAGGGTCCGGGCTTAGTTGGCCGGCTAATTTAAAGACAGTCCAACTACCTTGGTTACATATATTATAAGCTCTAAGACTATCTGGTTCTTCTTCTGGTGACAGGAATAACGTAACCATTGATATTGAATCATGAGTCAACAAATTTGTACGCTCTGAGTTGGTATCAAAATGTCATCACCAAAACAAATATTATTTATCAAATTTTAACACCACCTACAAATAGAATGGCTCGTCCCATTCATATATGTTAGAGTGTCAAGCTAGTAATCCTTTCACTTCTATCGTAGGATTGCAGAATGCATGAAACTTAAGTAATAGATTCAATTACTTTATAGTTTATATATATATATATATATATATATATATATATATATATATATATATATATATATATATATATATATATATATATATATATATATACCAAATGCGAGCTAATGAAGTGTCACGTTTGTGTGTGTTGATTGTCGTTTTAGGGGTGCAACTCAATCGAAGTCTTAATAATTGAGAGGTACCACTCGGAATCGTAATACTTTGAGTAACTGGAGCGCACACCAAGTAGTCAGTTGTACTCGCCATTTCAGTTCTGTATTGCAAACGAAGAGTGTCACCAAGTCCGTACTCAGATTACAATGACAGGTTGACTACGGAGAAAGTAACGCCTGGGTCCTCTAGTTAAAAAACTCTCCCAGTCTCAGAATTAATAATATTTTTTGTTTCTAAACCATTGTCTTTTATACATTTCTGTTCTAAAATTACAACAGTCAGCAAACTTATAAAGTAAACCCTCGCTCGAACGACATGCTTGGGGACAGAGAAAAAGTTCGTTAAACTGAGGTGTTCATTCAAATGAGGGAATTCGAATCTAGGCTAGCCTTCTCGGGGGACACCTTGTACGTATGTTATAACCATAATTCATACTACTGGTTGTCGTGTGAGGGATTACTGTATTTGCTTTACAAATAATATAGCTAAGTTAAACTGAGATGTGTTCATTTCACGTGGAGTACGTACGTGAGATATATTCATTTCATGTAACGTCCCTCGTTTTCATTCAACGTGATGCAGTAATAAAAAAATATTGGTAAAAAGTCATTTTTCGCACAAAATGGAAGGAAAGAAACATTCATATAGATGTTCACCTTGACCAAAAACGTATTATTTTCGCTTTTAAAGTAACACCTTACTTTTCTATTGGAATTTGTTTCTGAGCTTAAAGGGACAGGTTCTCTATAAGCTATGTCTCTGGGCAAATGTAGCAACTACGCACAACATTCCACGGAGAACAATGAAATATAATCACGTAAACAGTGAATGTTAACAGCCACGAATGATAGAACTAGGGATTGAGAATTGCTCCTTTAATTAGCAATGCTGCTGGACTTGGCATGTGACTGGACCAGGATGCAATCACTTCCGGGCTATGTCAGCATGATTTGGCAACAATTTACATCAGTACATCATTTGTTTCGCATCATAGTAAAATAATTACATGTACGTTTCGATATATGTTTATAATCATTGGCAAATCTTTATGATAATGCCAGCGTAAAATGGGCGCTCCCAATGTGGGGCTCATGAGTAATAAATAAGGTCGACTACGCTGTGAACCAAATTTGGAGACCAAAAACAAAAAAATATTGTATAAATGAGCATTGTTTCGGTTTTAGGTTTTATGGTAATGATCCTTATAAATGTGGAATGTTAATCGCCTCGCATCTTGCATTGTATAATATTATCGATCTGAATGCCTTTTTATAGGAGTGGTCCCGGGTAAAATTTGCTTGGAAGATTTACCACAAATCCAGTAATGGGGTCACTTGTTTCACCACGGATCGCCTACAAATTAGTGAGGCCTAAAAATCCTGTCACAGTTACTTGAAGCCGGGTTTGGTATTCATAAATATTGTTTTTCCTGAAGGCAATTATGAAGTTGAAAAGTCACTTGAAATCAACTCTCTTGATTTAATGAAATCTGTCTTTAGTGATAACTCTCGAGCATGTTGCTTTACCTGCATCTTTTGAATGTTCACCCATGCAGTAAATTGAAGGGGCACACAGATTTAGTAATACGTGTTAATAGAATCTGTGTCAAAAATGGTGTCTCACTTTTGTGGTATATTTTTGACAAGCAACTCTTACATTTGATCCTTAAAACTATGAGGATATGTTTGAGGCCAGATGGACCGACTTGCCGTATTCGCCGTAGTTTGCCTGCAAAAGACTTGCAGTCATTATCTTCTTAATATGTAAGATCATTTTAAACTTGTGGTTACTTTTGTCCTGTATCGAGGGTTTACTTCTAAAACCTATTTGCTTTGAAAGTGTATGTGTAGGCCTTGTTTTCTTGCTCTTCTGTTGAAGGCCATACAATAAAATAAATAAATAAAAAAGTAAATAAATATATATATATAGGCGTTCAGATCGGTTATACAGTGCAAGAGGCGAGGCGATGAACATTCCACATTGATAATGATCATTACCATAAATCTTAATACTGAAACAGTGCTCATTTATATAATTTGCATAAATGAATACTAACGAATGCGATTCATAGTGCCATTCGAGAGTCTATGGGTGGCAAAAACGCCGCTTGCTCCGTGAAAACATCACGGGAACAAAGTATATTTAAAACATACAAGTGGCACGAGAATACCTGAACCCACTTACTGAATTTTTCAAGTGATTAGCGATTTCTGAACCCACTTACTGTATTCTTCATGTGGTCAGCGATTTCTGAACCCACTCACTTACATTCAAGTGGTTGGCGATTTCTGAACCCACTCACTGAATCCTTCAACTAGTTAGCGATTTCTGAACTCACTCACTTGCATTCAAGTGGTTAGCGATTTCTAAACTCACTCGCTGAATCCTTCATGTGGTCAGCGATTTCTGAACCCACTCAATGACATTCCTGTGGTCTTAGCGATTGCTGAACCAGCTCACCGAATCCTTTAACTGCCTGCCTTCATTCCGCTAGGCACCCCAGCAGACTTGATAATATTTCTATCATAATCCGGTCACGCAGAAAGGAACCCGTCAAATTCACGCACGGATTCTGAAGGTGGCTGACCATTACGCTAGGGAGGCTTTATCAAAGCTTTGAAGATGTAACCCGGAGAAGAATCTTTACTGAGTAAGTATCCTCAATATTTGAAAGTATATACTGAATCGCATGGTTCGCATGCCCAGCCCGCCTCATAAAGAAACGTGTACGATTAATTGTAAAAGGAGTGAAAATAACTTCTTGTCCGGGCCAGAAGTCATGCTTTCTTGACCCACAAAACGAAACGTAATGACACCACCACGCATGCTCAATCACATCTACGCAAGTTTTGATTTTTGACTTTGGCGTCCATAGAAACCTACACTCTTCGAAAATGTCTGGTCAATCGAAACCGGCGACTCAGCTAAAGACGCATAAAAGTTCGGCGAAATACAGGAATGATATACATATGTAAGTGTTTACATATGAATATATTATGAGCTGTGCAAACAAACGTCTTGAACAGCTAAACTAACAATGGAGGCAGTCGATTGTAAGCTTCATGCAATGCATTGCACGTTGTGACCGGCGGTACAGAGATCAAGTTTGCTAAATGGATTGAGAGAGAAAAACATGTATAAATAAAATTCAATACTTCACCACCATAATCATTGAACTAGTCGTTTCTTCCATTATGCAGTATTATGAAAATTTCGTTGAAAATAAATGACGGGACCAGTGTGTGAAACTCACGCACAATCTCTACTGGCCAAGCGGTCCAGCAACTTAAAAATATCACTGGCCTGAAGGAAATCAGCTGGTCCGATCCTCATGTCAAAATCCAAATATAGAGCAGATTTTGTTCCCCCACTCAGTATAGGGACCAAGAACATGCGATTGAAAAAATAAAAACACACTACTTCAACATCCCTAACATCAAACTGTTTTTATGCCTTTTAATTCTTTTAAAGAAAAGCAAATGAAGATGACTATCAAAACCAAAAGTTTGAGCAACTGATCCCAGTGCCAAAAGACATATGAAATCAGTGAAAGGTTAAGCACAGACAAATAAAACTTTTTCCTAAAGCAGCCTTTTACAACCAATATTTCTAACACTAAAACAAGCACAAACATGGGCTTGAAATATGTCTCGACACGGCTACTCATCCAGAGCTCCGATCTCGGATAGGTAAGTTTTGGCACCACAAACACCGGATCACACACAAATGGAGTCAATTTAACAGTTGACTCTTTCAAAAATCGGTTCTGACTTCTCCTCTTTGAGGGACTCGTCGTCAAATTCCAGGAAGGGAATACAAAAAAATTAGGGCAGTTGATGAACAGAAATAATGCTGAAGTGTCGAAACCCACGTTAAAAGACGAATCACAAATTTAAAATGTAAGCGTAATCTTTACAGGTGACCAAGGCAGATCGCCATCAAGGTCAAATCACAATGAAGACGCGACTTTGCAGCATGTTTAATTCTATCGGATATTTACTAAGTTAGACGTCCAACATAATTCTGCCATACACAACAATCGATATATCGGGTCTTATATCGATACTAGACTTTACAAGAATGGCTTGCCTTCTGTCGCGGCATGCCTGCGTTTGCGAAATTGCCGATTTTTACCCCAGGCTGATACATATCGGCAATTTATGGACTATATATACGGCTAGTTTTCAATCGGGTTCGAACCCACAACATACGGCATCAGTCGCCTAGCGGAGAGGCCACAGAGAGAACCGCTCGGCTAAATCCCCACTCTCAAAAAGAGTGGTTCAATAGCCGGCTAAGTTGTTACATTTTTTCTGACTGAGACCGCTCCACACGTTGTAGAGTTCGTGAAGCACTCACTCACGCATGCTCACTTTCACACATCGCACATACAAACTTTATCGAAGCGAATAATCGATACCAGACAATTAAAGAATGACTTGCCTTGCGTCTCGAAGCGCCGGGTCTGTGAAATCAGATAAACAGATAAATCAGATAACAGGTAAATCTGGACTCACTGATTATCAAAATTCATTAATTTTGCAAGTTACTCCTGTAAGCAAACCAAGTCAACAGATTTTGCAGACAACATATTGCTTTTTCTTTCCTTTTATCACTTCTGTCGTGATTAACGTCAAGTCACATCTTATCTGAAGTAGGATTACGAAGACATTGCAAAATTATTGAGTAGTGCAAATAGAAAAAAAACCGCTTAGGCCAAGAAAAATAAGTGTGTCAATTCAGACCCGCCGTGTCAACCTTTTTTCTGCGCATGAGGAAATAAAATGGAATAAAAAATACGCGACGATAGTGCATAACACAGTGCTGTATGAAATAGAACTGTAAACAAAATAACTGACACTAACATTGTAATCAGATCTGTACACATATGTCACTGTTTTATATAAAGCTGACAAAACTGTGCATTGCTGCACTAAAAGTCAAACCACAGAACTGTTGCTATACAAATTTACTAAAGCAACACTGCTGTGCATTTATCTCTGGGTGCATTCCTATGTCGTTTTCATGGGGTTTTTTTTGCGCATTCCTGTTGGTTTTAAAGTAAAAACTAATTGAGGGGAAAAAACGCGTCACCGCATAATTTTTGCATATGTCTAGGATTAGAAATTACCTAATATTTGTAACAATTTACGCTAAACGGAAAAAATAAATAGATGAAAAGAAAATTGAGTACAAGACAATGTGATAACAAATCGATCTATAGATCTATTTCTCCATCTATCTATTGACCAATTTATCGGATCGGTCAATCGATCTATCGATTAATTGATCTTTCTATCAAATTGATAGATCCTTCGTTCTATCAATCGATCTGCCCATCAATTTATCTATTGATCGATTGATCGATCGATCGACCGACCATCTTTCAAACATCGATAGAAAGATCGATTGATCTAATCGATAGGGATCAATTTATCTATCGATACATTGATCGAGCTATCTATCTATCTATCTATTATCTATCTATCTATCTATCCATCCATCTATCTATCTATCTATCTAATATCTATCTATAAATCGATCGATCTATTGCTCTCTATGAATCGCTTAATCAGATATTATCAGCTAGCTGATACGTTATATTGCTTGTTTTAATGCGGTATAGTTGACATTTATACGTTATCAGTTGATTTAATCCGTTATTGATTCATTGATACATTCGTTATGGGTAAATTTGTTGATACGTTATCGGTTAGGAAAAATTACTACGTTATCGGTAAATTTTTACTACGTTAATTTATCGGGTTTGATACGTTATCGGTTAGTTACTACATTATCGATGCTGCAGGTCGTAAATACAGACGGTTTCCTTTACCTGCTGTCAAAGGCCATCGCGTTCACTGCATTCGATAGCCTGCCATACATTGCCAAAATATGTTGCTTGGATTTCGCAATCACCTTGCCGCTAAAGCGACAATCGGCTGAATTGTATGACTTCAAGTTACTCAATTTTGATAGTTATTTTCCTACACAAGTGAGCTAAGTGTATTCAGTGTCGTCTTGATTTTACATCGGTACCTGGAGTTCCTGAGTGACCAACTGCAGGGTGCGTATCGGCCACTGCCGACTGCAGTTTGAATAATCGGTATATGACGGACACTGTACCAGAATAGAATTTCAGGCTTTCCTGCCAAAGTTCTATATCCTCTGAAACACAGTAGCAGTACGTATTTGAACCGAGAAGAACAAAATAAAATCATTCACACATCATTCAGCCAGCGACCGTGGACGATTGCCAGGGCAGTGCGCGGCATGACCCCAGGATTTTTTTGGGACTGTTGGCTGATGATAGCCTCTTAAAAATACGACATAACTATCCTAAGGTCTTAAAATACGTTAAGAACATTTCCTTTTATCGTTTCTTAGGAATGTTCCTTGTTTTAACTTAGTTGCGTTACGATATTTAATTATCATATTGTCGTTTTCTGAAACCGTACGATGACGAGAGCTGTACGTCCATTCCAGCGATCACTCGTGCGAGGCATGCTGCAAGACGTATCTGCAGAGTCAACAAACCCGCCCGGCAATCCAACTCGATCGGGCAATATTTAGCGTCTGTATGTCACTAGAGGAGCACAAATTTGACTAATTTCTTCACTGAACATAAAAAAGGTTAAAAGTTAGAAATACTGGGGCTTTAAGGGACCGTTCAGTTTTTACGGCCGGGGGGCGGCAAAATCCAGGGGGTCATCGTAATTTTGGAATCCGCAAAGGGGGGTCATCGCTTTTTCACTGGTAGGAAAGGGGGGGTCACTATATTTTCAAAAACATAATACCTACAATAAAGTTCACTTTATGCCATGGCCATGATCGACCCTCTTTACCAGAGGGCCGCCTTCGGCGGCCCACACTGCCGAGTAGTGCCGTGAAGAACTATCCGGTCGAGAACTGCTTCAACCCGTGAAAACGACGAGTTCAAATTACATTTAACATGCATATATGCATATGCAATGCAGAAGCGGGTTAATTTGAATGCACATAAACGGAACCCGCAGCTGCCAATCATTATGCAAAACAAAGGACTGCCGAATGTTCTCACCAGGAGAGCTATTAACGGTTTCTAATCTAACCATTAAATGATTATCACCCCGATTAGCCATGATAAACCGGGAGTTCAAAGATTTGAGTTGAAAGAGTTGATTGCAAACATACTCGCAAACACAAATACGCATTTATAACGACCATACACATTTATGACGACAATTAATTTCTTTGTTGTTGCTTAATCACGTACACTCTTCTTACTTTAGATCAACCATAATCTCAAAACGGATTCATACATTTACTGTATTAAGCGTCAAATCAAACGCAATAGCCACTGATGCACTATGTTTCTGAACGGTTGTTAACAAGACAAAAATAGTTTAACGTATATTGCTTTGTCGATCTTCACTTCTTTCTTGGCTATTCGCAAAGTTCCATGTACGCTTAATTACACTTTCGGTCGTGTTTGAAAGCCGCGAGATTGATATCTTAGATCACGTTCCCTCCACAAAAAAGCCATCGAGGGATGGGGAAGCAGACATGACGAGTGGTTGGACAATTCCCACATCCGTCCTATCACAGAGTCAAATATGAGATTTTCACGCCATGAAATTTCGATCCAGCCGAACTCACTTTACAGAAATGACGCTGTATGGTTCTGCAGCAGAGAAGGGGACAACTTCAAGGGAGTGGTGGTGTTATAGGCCGTGGGCTAGAGGGGGTCTACGTGCACACCCCCCCCCCCAACAGGATAACAAACCTGTATTTTTCAGAAGTCTCTGGATCCCTAGAATACGAAATGGAATTTTAACAGAAAAAATATAGGGATGCAATAGCTGTTATGGTCATGTTTTGAAGGGTACCGCAAAATCACGATTTTGCAACCCAATTGCATTTTCGTCAAAACTGTCTTCTTGTAAATCATCTGCTGAGCTTATTTTTTAACATAACCTCACTTGTTTGGTATCATTAGAAAGGCAATTTATTCCTCTTTAAGATGACATATTTGTACTATGCAATATCCACTAGAGTTTTTGTAAAATATGACCAAAACTTACCCCATACCCCAAAGTTTAACATTGAAAATTACAGTAAATCTCAAATTCTACCAATTTTTTAGCTAGGCATAATAAACAATGCAATGTTTTGTATGAAATTGGTTTTATTTGGTACAAAAACATGTCAGAAATATGAAATAGACTTTTAACAGAAAAAAATATTGGGACTCTACAGCTGTAACAGTCATATTTTGAAGGGTACCGCAATATCACAGTGTTGCAGATTTGCATGCATTTTTGTTAAACCTGTCATCCTATAAGTCATCTGCTGAGCTTGTTTTTGAATATAATCTAACTTGTTAGGTACAATATGAAAGGTAATTTATTCTTCTTTAAGACGACATATTGTAACATGCAATGTCTTGTATAGTTTGCATGCAATATGACCAAAATTTACCCCATACCCCAAAGTTTACACAGCAATTAAATTACAGCGAATCTGAAACTCTACCATTTTTTTAACAATTTATTAACTTTGTATACAAAAGGCAATGCTTGTATGCAGCCTATGAAATCTGTGATTTTGTTAAAAAATATGTCACAAATATGAAATTAACTTTAAACAGGAATATAATATGATTTTGTAGCCTTTTGGATCATATTTGGAAGGGTACCCAGGTATCATGGCAAATTTGCCGAAACACATACATTTGCCATATATGGGTTCCTCCTCCAAAAATGATCCAAATGGCTACTAAATAGTATCATCTTCATGTGACATACGTTTGTAACAAACAAATCATATTTCATACAAGAATTGCTTTTTGTATTATGTGTAGCAAAAAATGGTTGAATTTAAGATAAGCCGTAATTTGCGATTTGAACTTTTGGGGTATGGGGTAAAGTTTGACCATATTTCAGGAATACTATGAAAATATTGCATATTACAACATGTCATCTTACAAACGAATAAATTGCCCTACCAATGATACCCCACAAGCCAGGTTATGTTACAAAATAAGCTCGGCAGATGACTTACAAGAAGAATAATTTAACAAAAAAGGTGCGAGTCTGCGGTACTGCGATTTTGCGTTACCCTTCAAAATATGGCTGTTATAACTATACAATCCAGATATTTTTTCTGTTAAAAGTCTATTTCACAATTCTGACATGATCCAGTACCAAATACAACAGATTTAATACCAAAACAGTACCCTTTTTATCATGTCTAGCTAAAAATTAGCGGAATTTGATAACGTTAACTATGACAGTACTTTCTATATAAACGTTGGGGTATGGGATAAGTTATGGCCATATGTCATGACAATTTTACAAGATATTGCATGTTACTATATTTCATTTTAAAGACGAGTAAATTACCTTTTTAATGATATCTAAAATACCATGTTGTATTCAAAAACAAGCTCAGCAGACAACTTACAAGAAGACAGGCTTAACAAAAACTCATGCGAGGCAGCAATATTGTGATTTTGTAGTAAACTTCAAACAATGACTGTTACAGCTATAACGTCCCAATAGTTTTTCTGCTAAAAGATTATTTTATATTTCTAACATGTTTCAGTACCAAGTAAAACAGATTTAATACAAAACATTGCTGTTTTTATTGTGTGTAGGTAAAAACTCAGTAGAATTTGACGTTAGCTATGACAGTATCTTTGGATATACACTTTGGGGTATGGGGAAAGCTTTTGTCATATTTCATGAAAACTATGTAAGATATTGCATATTACAATACGTCATTTAACAAACTACCTGATTACCTTTCTAATGATACCAATCAAGCCAGGTTATAATCAATAACAAGCTCAGCAGACGACTTATAGGAAGACAGATTTAACAAAAACGCATGCGAGTCAGTAATACTGAGATTTTGCTGTACCCTTAAAAATACAACTGTTACAGCTATAGAATCCTAATATTTTTTCTGTTAAAAGTCTACTCCATATTTTTAACATGTCCCCGTACCAAATAAAACAGATTTAATACAAAACATTGCCCAATTGTCTATATCTACGTAAAAAATTGGTAGAAATTGATTTCAGCTATGACTGCAATTTTAGATGTAAACTTTGGGGTATGGGGTAACTTTTGGTCATATTTCATAAAAACTATACAATATATTGCATGTTACAATATGTCATTTTTAAGACTAGTAAATTATCTTTCTAATGGTACCTAAGGCCAGAGAAAAAAAAATCTTGTTCATCGGATTTTTTGGACCAAGTTTCAGGAGCGGCGAGCGAAATTTTTTTTTTTTTTTTTTTTTAGGCCGAAGGTAAACGCGGTTCTCTCGCATTTTGCACAGATGCAGACAAGGCAAGATAATTGTTTCCCTTTTTACCAGAAGTATCTCAGACAAGAAACACTGATACTGGTAACTGAATTCAAACTATATTTCCCAACAATAACATAGTGTTTGCACAACATATTCTGTGTATTTCAACATTCTCTCAGAATAAAACTGAAATGTACAGCAAATCACTGAAATCCAACAATTCAGTATTGTCCTTTAATATTGTCCTGGTGGGACCTAGCATCTGAGTTTTTACATTTTACAATTTTCATTCAATCGGATGCACCGTCCATCTGCTGACACGATCTTGTTGAACAAATCGAACAAATCGCCGAACCTAATATCAGGACAAACACTGAATAGCATCTTTAGAACTAACTGTTGGCCATCACGTCGAATGTTGGCGATCAAATTAATACTCATGATGTGACATGTACTAACCTTTACAAAACGAGGAAATTTCTGGCCAAATCGACCCATTTTGCGCCGTGATTCGCCAAATTCAGACGTCACAACAACGTGTTGGCAGTCAACTATTAAAGTCAAAACACATTCAAAATCCCGTGCCCGCGAAAACCCAACAAAGTGTAGGGCGCCACCAGCGGTAGTACTAAAATATTTGTAATGCGGAAGTAAGAATTTGCCGCGATCAAAAAAAAAAAAAAATTTCCAAATATGCCAAAGTAGAAGCGGCGATTCCGATGAACAATTTATTTTTTCTTCCTGGCCTAACAACTTACATTATATTCAATAAAAAGGTCAGCAGATGACTTATAAGAAGAGCAATTCAACAAAAATGCATGCGAGTCAGGAATACGGAGATTTTGCCGTAGCTTTTAAAATCTGACTGTTACAACAACAGAATTCCAATATTTTTTCTGTTATATCTATTTTATATTTCAGACATGACCCATTACTAAATGAAATAGATTTCATACAAAACATTGCCTGATTTTATATGTCTAGGTAAAAAATTGGTAGAATTTGATTTTAGCTATGACTGCAATTTTCAATGTAAACTTTGGGGTACGGGGTAAGTTTTGGTCATATTTCATGAAAACTATACAAGATATTGCATGTTACAATATGTTATTTTGAAGACTAGTAAATTATATTTCTAATGATACCTAACAGTTGTGGTTATATTCAAAAACAAGCTCAGCAGATGACTGATAGGATGACAGGTTTAACAAAAATGCATGCAAATCTGCAACACTGTGATATTGCGGTACCCTTCAAAATATGATTGTTACAGCTGTAGAGTTTCAATATTTTTTCTGTTAAAAGTCTATTTCATATTTCTGACATATCCCTGTACCAAATAAAACAGATTTAATAGCAAAAATGGCCAGATTTTTGTGTCGAGCTAAACAATTGGTAGAATTTGATTTTAGCTATGACTGCAATTTTCAATGTAAACTTTGGGGTAATGGGTAAGTTTTGGACATATTTCATGAAAACTGTACAAGATATTGCATGTTACAATATGTTATTTTGAAGACTAGTAAATTATCTTTCTAATGATACCTAACAATTGTGGGTATATTCAAAACCAAGCTCAGCAGATGACTGATAGGATGACAGGTTTAACAAAAATGCATGCAAATCTGCAACACTGTGATATTGCGGTACTCTTCAAAATATGACTGTTACAGCTGTAGAGTCCCAATATTTTTTCTGTTAAAAGTCTATTTCATATTTCTGACATGTCCTTGTACCAAATAAAACCAATTTCATACAAAGCATTGCATTTTTTATTATGCCTAGCTAAAAAATTGGTAGAATTTGAGATTTACTGTAATTTTCAATGTTAAACTTTGGGGTATGGTGTAAGTTTTGGTCATATTTCACAAAAACTCAAGAGGATATTGCATAGTACAAATATGTCATCTTAAAGAGGAATAAATTGCCTTTCTAATGATACCAAACAAGTGAGGTTATGTTAAAAAATAAGCTCAGCAGATGACTTACAAGAAGACAGATTTGACGAAAATGCAATTGGGTTGCAAAATCGTGATTTTGCGGTACCCTTCAAAACATGACCATAACAGCTATTGCATTCCTATATTTTTTCTGTTGAAATTCCATTTCGTATTCTAGGGATCCCAAGGCTTCTGAAAAATACAGGTTTGTTATCCTGTTGGGGGTGCACGTAGACCCCCTCTAGCCCACGGACTATTACAAGATGGGTCTCGTGTTCCTTTGATAAGCTAAGAAAGAAACCTATCAACGGCGAAGTTAGACCTGCACGATCACGAAAAAGAAAAATAATCAAGGTAAGTTCAACTTCAGTGATTCTCACGTGGAGATTGGACACAACTTTGCGTTTGGTCAGCCTTCTTTTTTTCAGTCCTATCGACACAACTGTGTACTTAATATTTCTTTATTTTTTTTTTTTTTTCAGAAAAGGATGGAATTGGACTCGTCGCAGCCAAAGAAGCCCAATACGAGCTCCACACCATGCAGTGAACCTAAGGCTAGTCCGGGTCAACCAGTGAACGTTCAACAGGTGAGTCTAGACCATAGATGTTAGCGTACGCGTACTTGCTATTTCTGATCAGTCGCTGTTGTGCATAAAAATTGAGTCGTCTTTTGGAAAAAAAGTACTACACGTTGTAAAAACTTGTATTGAAGTTCTTTTTTTAAAACAAATTTGTGAATTATGTCTATATTTCAATGAAACAATGCCGCGAAATCAAATTCAAATGTCGGAAAGCAAGGTCAATTTATCGTGATACCGATCGTACTGGAGTTGAACTCCGTTCAGACTGAAAACGTTCTTTTGTGAGTGGCAATGCCACTAGTTTGGGAAATACACAGTATAAAATGTCGAAACTTAAAGAATAATTCAATAATTTTGAGTATTTTGACAACGTACGAGTCTTCGCTTCGCTTCGCTCGTATGCACTGGAGTTTATGCGCAGACGGGGTCATTTTTTATTGTTATCTGCGCAACTTAACCTTCGTGACGACAAATCACAGTGCATTATGGGAAAATTATCGTACAGTGCGGGCGTCTCTATGCGGGTCATCAAAAGGTCAACCCCGCCACGCAGCTAATTACACTTAGAATTTGCTTTACCAGACACAATCTTTGTAAAGCAGAAAAAAGCCAATGACGACGTGATTGATTTTTGGCGTAGACGCCGAGAGATAGCCTACATTCTCGTCATTATTTGCGTCCCTTACTTTGATGCTGGAGAGTGTTCACTTCGATTTAACACAGTCAGCTCCAACTGTGGATTTACGGATATCGGGGTATGCTGATAAGTGTTGCCTGAAATACGTAAATAGCCATTTTATGAAAGTGACCGAGTATTAGCGATCAGGTTGGATACTACCACTTACTGTATGACATGACTAATTCTGGTACGGACGGACACTTACTTGCTGTCGGTTTGACGCTAGGGTAGATTTCGATACTCCGTTCCTGTGCAGTGACTGGTTTCAGCCATGTTCAATGGTGCAAAGCCTGATGGGAAAATCGTGCCCAATTAGGTGACCAACAGGTCATCGGCTGCGGCTTGGTCCGGATGCTGCACAGGCAGGAATGTGGCTGCGATCATCAACTATTCTATTATGTTGACCGTGACTATACCTTTCTCGTCCGGTAGAGAAATGAATAGAGTTTAACCATGGGAGCTTCAAAATTAAAAGTCGCCGATTTTTTTATTCATTCAGTAAGAACGTAAAATTTCCTCTGGCTAGTAGCTGCTACCTATTCGGCAATATAGTAGAATTTCCTAGCTAGTTGCTGTAGTAGGTGCTTTGCTTCCATGCCAAACTGATCATCCAAATGCATGTATTTAATAAGTTCGTTTGGGAAACTTGTCGGCACACTCAGTAAACAATAAGGCCTTACTGATTCTGGAATGCTCAGATGACAATACAACGACACAAGATCGCGATTGCTTTAAAAAAAAACGGTAAAGGGGGTATTAAAGTTTAACGGGAAGAAAAAGTACTCTCCAACCGCCTCCCCGGTTTTACTAGCAGGGCCTAATGCCGTTGACAGTTGATCAAATAACTGCGCTAAAACACTGTTTTTAGCTTTGTCAGAAAGTCTGCAAATTATGTATAATGAAGAATAATTAGGAAACGGATGACTTACCTCACACTTTTTGTTGTGTATCACCTTTCGGAGGGGCCATCTAAAACATCATGGCATCACGATGAGAATTGTTAAAAAGGCTCTGAGCCACGACAATTTCTACAGTAAGAAAGCTCTGAGCCTCGCCAATTTCTACAGTAAGAAAGCTCTGAGCCAAGCCAATTTCTACAGTAAGAAAGCTCTGAGCCACGACAATTTCTACAGTAAGGCTCTGATAGAAATGGGCGATTCCATTTAACCACATGGTGTTCAACACATTACCTCTTGCAATTTGACCTACTATAGACATAGCCTAAGAATTTCTTACCATTTAAAATATGAACAAGTTGTAATGGTGAGAGAGTAAATCATACATTATCACAGCTACTTCGAGTATATTAAATTTGGTTGGATATACTTAAATCTCACACTTCCATTTGAATGAAAATAGATTCTTCCAACTACGCTTTTGGATACACAGGCGACAGGAGGCACGCCAGTGTTTGCAAAAAAAAAACACTTTTGCTGATAAGCGTATACTACAGACTATTCACCTGTAATGTTATAAAACAATACCAAACAATGCTAAGACAAATAGTGCAAATCACTTTCAGCAGTACTATTCAAGAGAAGTCGTCAGCATTTCAATCTATCATAGCATAGACCCTCAAGTGTCTTTGATCATAGAAAATGGCAGGTGCCATACTCGCACTTTTTCAATAAAAGTTCAGCTTTCCAATTCATCACAGTTAGTGAGTCGTTTTTCCACTTGCATGCGTAAGTTACACATAAAAATAGGATATGTTTTGTGTAGCTTTACATAGTACAGGAAAGGTGGTTTAACCAGAACACGAATTTTAAGTCGTTGATAATTGCCCTTATCAGAATCATTGTTTGACACCCATGCATTGCTTCTGACTTTTGCTAGACTGACGCCGTTTGTGTGAACTCGGGCGCTGGACTACTTCCTTGCCATGTCACCATACCGTGACAACCATAGAGGCATGGGTCATTGATCACTTAATTGTTGCAGGGTAGTTGACGATCTGGCCCCAAACCTTCTGGCCCTGCTTTTTCACAAAGCAAAACAATTCCAGTCCCAAGGGCAACGTCGTCGTTCCGGCCCTCAAAAGAAATAATTTTGACACCGAGATCATTCCCTGGCTCTAGGCCCTCCCTAAGATACAAAATGTATCTGTATGTAGAGAGAGGGATAGAAACAATAAATGGATAGTCGGACCCACAAGGGACAACAAAGGTAGAGTGAGCGATAGGGACATGTTTTGCCAGTAATTATGACTCGTGACAGTAAATGTTTTAATTCTACATAACTACCCTTTGGTCTTAGGGCACGATTAAGTGACTCTCGGGGCCGTGAACGACTTCATTTTGGGGGCCGGAACGACTTCGTTCGGGAAAAGTGCTGCCCGAACATTTCGAAACCAGTTCTGCCTAGTTATCTGACTGGATTTTAGACTGTTGTTATAAAGTCAATTAAAAAATAAAGAAAGTTGTTATTCGCACCGCAGCGGTGCGGCTAAGGAATTTAAAGTTGCGGTGCGAATAAGAAATCTTAATTTCTTATCAGAACCGCAGCGGTGCGGATAAGGAATTTCTCATTCGCACTTTTCCCGATCCATAGTGCGTATTTCAGACGTAAAACTGCTTGTAAGGGTAATAGGACGCGCATTTGTACCATTGTTTACGTCGTGTATCCGACATAACATTTAAATATTCTATTTTATTATGAAAATGGTCTGAAGGCAGGCTCAGTACGGTCCAGTCCATGATTTCGAGTAACCGGGCAAAAATTAATATTAACTATATATCGTTGTATGTGTGAAAGCTACAATTTTAATGTTTGTATTTTATTTATTTATTTATTATTTATTTATTTATTTATTTATTTATTAAACTTCATCTGGCATACAAAGACAGAGAAACACAATGACAAACAACGAACTCACCAGGAGTGACACTAAACATTAGAATAAAATGGCCGCCAGTGAAAGGTTGAGACAAACAGGTGACGAACACCTCTATAATTGCCCCACCATGCATCAAAAATCGAAAAATAAAAAACAACCAGGCACATGACCTAACGCACAATATAAAACAATTTAACATACAGTAAAAAATAAAGTCGGCAGCTGTGGAACAGTAAATAGACCGGAAATAATTAAATTGGACGACAATTATGCCAGCGACATGCTGAAACCCATGTACAAGTATCAGTACAATCAAAAATATTTACAAATTTCTGCTGATAAAATAAAGTCACTTTTGATTTAAAAAGAGAGATACTCCCCGACATTCTAATATCTGAGTGTAAATGATTCCATAGTGGTACAATTCTATTAAAGTAAGAACGTGTAAATGACTCCGTGTGGCAAGACCGTGGTCTAAGTTTTAAATAGTCATCAATTGATCTCGTATTGGGATATCTCGAATCGGCTGAGTAAAAGTGAACAAAGTCATTTAAATTTACATCATAATATCCATGAATACACTTAATGAAAAATATCAAATCATGTATGTCAACCGTTATCCGATTGGGTATAAGCCCTGCGGTGCGCATAAGAAATTTAGATTCGATCCGCACCGCTGCCGGCGGTGCGAATAGCCACTTCCATAAAAGAAACGATGACGTAGTATTAAGAGAAGCAACTTACGAACAGAAAGCACGTTCAGTATAATAGGAAGACGCGCGTGACAACAGACAAGACGTGTTTTTTTGGGTGTAGACAGTTTGTTTTTTTAAACAAACAAATGTAATGGATATGCGATCAGACGGTAATCAAGTGCCAATTATTGTCATCGAACACCAATTAGCATCTTCGCGGAGTTCTCCTCCCATCGGTCAAGACGCCCTCACTTAAAATTCATACGTCACAAGCTAGTCCGTTGATATGCTGATTATTTGTATGCTAATATATGCTAATGTTGAATACATAATCAGCTACTTGGCCGTACAGTTCTTCACGGCAGTTCCTCTGATGGGGCGGGCGGCGCGGCGGCAGTGACTTTATGTATTACTCATGACCCTGACGCCTTTGGCGGCCCACTCAATTAGGTTTACTTCGTGCAACGGCCATGATCGACCTTCGGCGGCCAACTACAATAAATTGACTTTATGTAATAGCCCATGACCATCTTAACGGCCGGACGCCTTCAGCGACCCTGTCCAATAAAGTTTACTTTATGCAATGGCTATGATCGACCATCTTTACCGGCGGGCCACCTTTGGCCCTTGACCCAAGGATGGCTGCCTTTACATTTCAGCTTTTGGCCATACAAGTTTTGACGTGGGCACTATACGGTCAAGGCCCCGAGAACCGTATAGTGCCCACGTCTATGAATATTCAGCGTGAACGAGGGCGATAGAACTACAGAGACTGCTTTAGATAAGGCTGGCAGGAACGCAAACAAATTATCTCCCCTGAGTCCCGAATTCTACACTTGGCTCTTCTAAGTATTTCTCTGCATTCCCACCTGGCCAGTCCACAACGACTGGATTTTCGGTAGTCGAGAACGGCGACACCAAACAATGTGAGTTGAAACGGATACTAGCAAACTATTAAAAGTGCATTTTATGTTGTAAAATACCAAAGTCACCATATTTGGTCGAAAATGAAAAGAAATGCGCTGCGACACACGATAATTTCGAGTATTTAAGCCCCACAGTCCCTCAAACCACGGCCATACATGAACGCGCTCGCTTATGTCCGTAAACTCCGAGTGCTACGCCTGCGATCTTGTCGATCAGTACGACCGTATGACATGTATCAATGGTTCAGTTCAAGTGACTTGAATGACTCCAAAACTGATGTTTTCTCATTTGCTATGAACAAGGGTCCGGCATTCACAGACACAGAACATTTCGGCTAATGGGACATAACAATAAAACAAAAACTGACCAACTTCGCCTGTTTGTAAGCACTAGCATTCCCGGGGACAAGCATTCGCTCAGCCCGTATCCGGTCCAGTACCTCGATCCCTGCTTGCTTTGTACTTAGCTGGCGGTGAACTGTTTTTATCTTTTACCTAATGTAAGCGTAGTATATCCATGTGAGATATATATGTGGTCAAATTTTGATATACTGTAGTCTAATTTTGATATGCTGACTTATTCACAGACAAACTGAAAAAATGCTCACATGCCGTCTAGCCCTTGTAACGCCGGGAACACACGGAGGCTGCACGCAACTTACTGCTAACATTGCCGGCTACCTTCAAGAATCATGGCTCAATTTTTTCCTTTCTCCTCCAATAAACCCGAGACAATTTTACTGACAGTGTTACGCTATTAATAACCAGTCTTGTTATGAGGAACTGTGTATACACTAAAGTTTTCGATTTCATAAACAAGAATTCAGATCTCTTTGTTCAAGTGACGAAGTTTCTCAACCAACAAGACTCAAATTATGATGATCTTTCTATCTCATATGTCGCCGTAGCAGCAGCCATAGCTAGCTCTCGTACGTTGCGACGGAAAAACTCTTTTTTTTCCGTTGCACGACTCGGAGTTTCCCTTTGCAATCCATATTCGTCCGAGAAAAACGAGAGCTACGACTACACAGATGAAAGCCGCTGCTTCCTTGTGGAATAGACTTTCTAGTCATATTCCTTCAGCATCAAAGACCTGCTTCTTTGAGAAAGCATAGTCATGCAACACTGTGTAAAGCACCAGTGAAAATTTTCTTTATGCTTTGTCTAGAAAACTTAGAAAATAGCGTTTAGGACCCGATAAACAAAATGTTACACTTGGTGGGGGTGTTCGTGATAAGTGGAACAGCGTTTCTGTCCTATCACTGGCCATGCTTGGTTTAGGCGTCAAATTTAAAATTCATTGTTATCAGTCAATACATATTGACACACACACCCAAACGCAAACGCTCTCGCAGAAATTTGTAAGGCAAAAAGCTGTCATGTAGCGAACCACTCCAATAAAGTTTACTTAAAAACTATCTACTGTTGATTGACAAATCAGATGCTCAATTCAGGGTGTTTATCTACTCGTAAAGCCTTGGTCACCAAATTCTAGAAACGAATGACAGCGCCATAGTAAAGTACTGTCCAATCAAATGTGAACATGTCATTTTCTGTAGACATCTGGTACTTTTTAATATTCAAACTTGGTAACACAGCGGAAACCAGCTGCAACACAAAATCTGCTGTGGTACAAACATAAACTAATGTGCCCTAGGGCATTTAAAACTAATGTGCCCTAGGGCATTTATAGGATGTTCCATTACATTGGAAGGCTATTTCACAAATAAAAGTTATAATTCATATCCTAAACATGTTACATTGACAAAGGGGACGGTTGACGTAAACACATTGAAAACGAAAATATACCAGTTAGGGGCGATAGTTTTTAAGTCGGGTAAAACCCTCGTACTCGGGCTTTATCCTATACTTCATACTTCATATGTCCATGGACATAATTTGTCTATGGAAATGAAGTTAGAAATTGCCTTACAGTCGTCCTAATTAACAGAAGTTTGCATGGATGTCGCTGAGAAGTTTGTGCACTGACATCTCTGCTACATGAATAAAGTGCGCCACGTACCGGAGTTCAAATCAAAACCGTGCGGGTTAATTTGACATATGGGTTTTGGTTATTTTTCAGCGGGGAGGGAGGGGGGGTGTCATCGATTCTTTTCGTCTGACAAAGAGGGGGGGTCATCTTGTTATTTCACGAAAATAACAAGATTTTGCCGCCCCCCCCCCCAGGCCGAAAATACTGAACGGTCCCTAAGGCCAGGAAGAAAAAATAAAATAAAAATAATCCACTGATGGAGTGTGTGAGTGCACGTAAATGCACTTATTGTCGACGTAAAACTCAGAGGTCGAAGCTAATTTCGCCCCCTTAGCATGCTAGTAAAAATTAACACCACAATTTTTGTGACGGCTTTTGACGTAGGCATGACACCGTGTGACGTAGGGCCTTGTTTCGTGTCTTTTTGATTGATTGATTGAATTTATTTGGCAATTAAAATAAAATAATAAAATGTACATTTGACAGTACTGCCGAGGATAACACAAGAAAGCAATTGATGCTTATTTCCATTGTGGTCCTCGATGTTAAAAAAATACAAAATGACGGATTTAATTTGACAAGACGGCAATTGTTCTGCTTGATGTATTGGAATACATTGGGAAAATGTCATGACAATTATGTTTTATAAAGTGTAGATAGATATATATCATACATTAAAATCAGAGAAACATTCTTGACATTAAGTGGTCTTTTACTCTTTTTTTGAACACACTGATTGACTCACATTGTCTTAGTGACAAAGGTAAACTATTCCAAAGTACGGAACCTGTGTAATTAATGGAATTAATGCCACAACCTTTACCCTTGAATCTTGAAAGATGCAACACAATTTCTTGTATTGTAACAGCTTATGTATCTTTGTACTGATTTCTCATGTAATCGGGAGCATGGTCATTGAAGATATTATGCATATGATTAAGTTTAAGTTGGTTTACTCTCTGTTCACTGAACAGGCAACATACCTAATTGACGGAATTCGCCCGGCCCAATGTGAGCTCTGGGCCGGACATTCAACAGAAATCTTATAACTTTATTTTGAGCCACTTGTAGCCGCGATTTAGATCGTTTTGTAAGCCCAGAGTACCATGCAGAACAAGCATAATCGAAGTGACATTGAATCAGCGCTGAGACAAGGATCTTCTTTATATCAAGTTTAAAATCCATTGCATTTCTGTAAAGAAATTTCACTTTTTTAGAACATTTACTGACAATATCATTTACGATGGAATCACCCGACAGCGACTGATCTAATTTTACTCCTAAATATGCAACTTGCCGCTTTGACTCAATGTCAATTCCACAACAATTTACCAGTAGTTCGTTTGAATTTTTCAACTTTGTTTTTGTTCCAAATAGAATTGACTCGGTTTTACCGTGATGCAAAGACAACTTGTTGTCAACTAACCATTCCTGAATAGTCTCCATTTCACTACTCAACACCTCCTGTATTTCATTTATTTCTTTGCCAGATACAAACAAAGCCGAATCATCGGCGTACAATAGAATAAGTAGAAACTAATGAAGCTAGGCTTAGGGAGTTCAGTACTTGAAGAATTCAGTGACTTGGTTCAGAAATCGCTGACTAGTTGAAGGATTCAGTGAGTGGGTTCAGAAATCGCTAAGGGAGCGTTCAGTTTTTACGGCCTGGGGGGGCCGGCAAAATTTTGTCGCCGGTGTAAAAAAAAATATAGACCCCCCCTGCATTTTTTGTGAAAAAAAGATGACCCCCCTTGTCAGACGAAAAAAATTGATGACCCTCCCCCTGAAAAATAACCAAAACCCATATGTCAAATTTACCCGCATGGTTTGGATTTGAACTCCGGTACGCGGCGCACTTTATTCGATGCCAGTGCACAAACTTCTCA
>LD352194.1:0-20403 GCA_001465055.1 Ptychodera flava | reverse complement strand
CGTAAAAACTGAACAGTACCTAACTAGTTGAAGGATTCAGTGAGAGGGTTCAGAAATCGCTAATCACTTGAAAAGTTCAGTGAGTGGGTTCAGAAATCGCCAGGCAGAATGTGGATGACTAGAGGAAAAACTCGGCCAGTGGTGTAAGAAAACGGCTTGCATTACGCGCCATGTTTGCAGGTCGTGAGATCTGACAGGGACCCAGGCAGGAACTATGCACAGAGGAGAAATTACTACGTGTATATAGACAGCGCTATCTTCCGTTAAGGATTTCTGAAATGACATCGACAGGTGACCGTCCCATATACGATGTATGCTAATGAACTAGGCCTTACTTCAAGTCCGACGCGTGCATAGGGACTGAACAGTGGTCATGTCAGTCTCCGGCGGTGGGGGCAGGTGTATCTTGGTCTCAGCATAGGTTTCTTGTTGCTATCGTTTAGTTTTTTACAGAGTATGATATTGTGACGTAGCCATACAAATGCTTAGAATTTAACCTTTGAAAAACTGTGACGACCTACAGTAACCCTGCACGTTACCTCCCGTGTTTCGTTTTCGTGACCCTTTATTGTTTCAACTCCTGAAGTTATCATCAATGCCTGGACGACCTTTACCCCTGTTTGACATTGTACTTAACCAAGAGCGATTTGACTTTGCCGATTGTTCTTAGTTATAGACACATGACTTTGCATATCCTGAGACCCGATTGTTCTTAGTTAATTATAGACCCATGACTTTGCAGTTTCTGAAACTCAATATAAACTGTGCATTTTGACTTGATTAGACGGACATTACCAATGACGCCCTGAGACGACGTTCAACCGTGACCCTTACGACTAGTGTAGTTCATAGAAGTTGATCGTGTAACTCATGTTACTCCGCTGAATAAAGTACTATGACTTAGAGTATTTCTGTGTACCGTTGCCGTCTCTTGTACGTTTAGTGCCTGACGTTCCCTGTCACAGAGTGTACGTATCCGATAATAGCTACATCACAACCACACTACGTGACATATTTGGTGGCAGCGGTGGGATCGACTCAAGCCAGCGCCTTCTGCTCGACGTGATATTTTGGTGCCGCTTATCGTTCAAAGGATTGGTACGTACATTTCTGTTGCTCGAACATTGCTAGTATTATTATGCCAGGCCGTAGACAACGATCAATCGACACCCCTGCTGCAAGATATCCTGATATGGCCGGATATGCCGAAGCCCGAACTGTTGTTACTGCATCAAGATTTTATGGAAGACTTGGTGTCGACGTTGAAACTTTTCTGAAAGAGTTTGATCGATCTGCCAGAGCTAATAGGTGGTCAGACGAACGCAAGGCCCAGATATTGCCCGCCTATCTACGAGAATTTGCAGCTGACTTTTTGAACGACTTGAACAATCAAATCAACTACGACTATGGCCGTGTTACTGAGGCCCTGAGAGAAAATTTCCTGCCAAAAGAAACTCAGAGACTTTTCTACAACTAACTGTATAATCACAATCAAAAACCAGGAGAGCCTGTGGAGGAATTCGCTAGAATTATACAGCAACTGACTCTGTGCGCTCACATGGATATGCCCCATGAGTTTCAGTCTGAGCTCATGAGAGAACATTTCATCCGTGGATTGCGCTCGTCTCTGAAGCAAATGGTGATATCAAAAGACCCTGCTACATTTGAAAAGGCCGCACGTGTCGGAAAAGCCAAAGAATGCAACGAAGAACTTGTCAACGGTAAGAGTGATGTTTCGTTATTCTCAACATTTAGACCCCTTCAGTGCTAAATCAGCCAGCCAAGAAGACACGACCACGGCTGCTGTACAACCGCCCACTTCCGACAATATAATGCAATCGATGTTAGAGACTTTGATGAAGAAAATGGAGTCAATGATAGAGAAAGATAGTCAAGATGGAAAAATTTAATGCCCCGTTAGAAAAGAATTCTGACTCTGCTGATAAATCTGCCCCAGCTAACCGCACAGCCAATCGAGATAGACGTTTTCAACGTAATAGAGGTGCGCCCGGCAGAAACCAGCGAACCACCAATGGGTTGCCAATCTGTAATATTTGTCACCGTGTTGGGCATGTGCAGCGTCATTGTCCTGATCGCCAACATCAGCGACAACAGCCGCAAATGTCCCAGCAAACGAGCCGACAACTGGATATCCATTTATTCAGCCACAGCAGCCTGCACCATTCAACCCGCCGACTTGGTTCCCACCACAACAACAGCAGCAAGAAAGTCAATTTCAACCACGACAACAGCAGAATTTGTCAAACTAGAAACTGCCGTCGGACGAGGGGATACTCGGATGGCAGACATTAAATTTGATAATGTCCCCAGATTAATAGATGATACAAAGGAAGTAGACACCGATGACGATAATGAGGACGAAATACGGACTTATGTTATTGGAACAATTAATCATTGCTGTAGTATTGACGGAAAGATTGGTGATGATGATGTCAAGATGTTAACGGACACTGGATCCGGAACTACGATAGTAAGTGAAAAGTTACATCAGACTTTGCCTAGTTTGAGGAATAAATCGCTGTTGCAGACATCTGGAATTTGTGTGAAAACATTGGAAGGAAACAAACTAAACATCATGGAAAGAATAGAAGTCGACTTTGAGATTGCCGGTAAGAAATTTCCCTATTCTGCTTATGTTATCGCAAATTCCATGTATGACTGTTTGATCGGAGCTGATTTAATGAATGATATCGGACTTGACATCATGTTCACTAAACAACAAGCCACCATAGAGGGATGTGATACCCCACAAAAAGTTAATGGTGGCCGTAGTAAAAGTCGAGTGAAAGACTGTTCGGTAGTTGCCTTAGAAACTTTAGTAGTTCCTGCCCGTTCACAAAAATGGTTCATGGCAGCTGTAGATGTAGACGATGGACATTGTGGCTTCGTGGAAGCGCGCCCATGTCATCACGTTAAGTTGGGCGTTGGCTTGGCAAGGGCCTTCGTGACTGTATATAATGGGCGTGCCCCTGTTCTAGTTGTAAACCCAAGAGATAAGCCTGTGAAGATATACAGATGTACGAACCTTGGTGTGTTTGAAACTGCTGATGACGATAATGTTATTGCTTGTATAGCGAATATGGGTGCTGAAAATGACGATGTGTGTAATGATGATGATCACCAAGTGAATGGCGGTTCTAGGCAGACGTGCCTTGACGAGGACCGAGGAAATTGCGACCCAGGCGAATTACTGGCAACCAGCCCGGATGAGGTGTTGCCTGAAGGTGGTAATTCAATGAGTCACGTAAATTTGTGCGAGACTACAGATTTGTCTGCCGAGCAGACAAGACAGCTGGACAAGCTATTATTGGAATATGACAACGTTTTTGCGAAGAATGACAATGATTTGGGAAAGACAAATATTGTACAACATCGTATTGATACTGGTGAGCATCCTTCGATTAAGCAACGCCCGTATCACGTTCCCGCCAGTCAACGACCTGTTGTACGAGAACATATTCAGTCTATGTTGGACAGTGACATAATTCGACCTTCAACGAGTCCATGGTCGGCCCCGATTCTTCTTGTTTGCAAATCAGACCAATCACAACGCTTCTGCGTGAACTTCTGGAAGATTAACAATGTGACGAAGAAGGATGTTTACCCGCTGCCGCGCATCGACGATAGCCTGGATGCCCTCAGGCAAGCACGTTATTTTTCGACTATGGATTTAGCATCAGGATATTGGCAAATTGAGGTCGCGCCGGAGGATAGAGAAAAGATCGCCTTTGTTTCATACAACAGACTCTATGAATTTAATGTTATGCCCTTTGGATTGTGTAACGCGCCAAGTACCTTCCAAGGCTTAATGGAATTAATACTTGCTTGACTTCAATGGGAAATATGCCTGATTTACCTTGATGACGTCATTGTGTTTTCGAAAACATTCGATGAGCATCTCTGCCATTTGCATGAGGTCTTCGATCAATTTCGAAAGGCCAGACTGAAATTGAAAAGTAGGAAAAGTCACTTCTGTAAGACTGAAATTGAGTACTTGGGACATGTTGTGACCCGAGATGGAATTGAACAGAATCCTAACAAGATTGATGCAGTAAAAAACTATCCGCGCCCAAAGGATTCGTCAACTACGAAGTTTCCTTGGATTAAGGACAATGTGTTTAATTGGAATACCGAATGTGAAGACGCTTTCTGCACCTTGAAGTTAGCGCTTATTTCAACACCAATACTCGGATATCCTGATTTTGACGAACCCTTTGTTCTGCATACAGATGCATGTGACACTGGCATTGGATCGTGCTTAGTACAGGTATGTGATAAGAAAGAAGTTGTTATTTATTATGCTAGCCGAACTTTGACAAAACATGAGAAACCCTATTCGACGATTGAGAAAGAAGCTCTAGCCATAATTTGGTCGATTAAGCATTTCCGACCATACCTATATGGTAGAGGCTTCACTGTTATTACAGACCACAACCCACTGAAATGGTTAATGACTATTAAGGAGCCTGCAGGACGACTCGCCCGCTGGTCATTGACCTTGCAAGAATATGACTTTGAGATTCAACACCGCCCAGTGACAAAACATGGAAATGCAGATGGACTTTCCAGACGACCGCAAGACGATGATGAAGACAAAAGTGCATGTGACTTCATCATCGCAGCGACAGACAGCCCTGGGCTTCAATTAGACCAAGTTAGAGAATTGCAACGACGTGATTTGACTTTGCAACCGCTTATATCGTATTTGATCGATGATGAACTTCCCACCGATACAAAGACAGCTAGGAAAGTTGTTTTATATGCTGACCAGTATGTTATCGACGATGGTGTACTGTATCATCTGTGGATGCCCGCCCCAGGGAGACAGCGAAGAGACGTTCGTAAACAGCTTGTCATTCCTCGCGCCCTGCAGGACAAAGTGATGACGTCATGCCATGACGAGGTCACCTCAGGTCATCTAGGGTTCCACAAGACGTACAGTAAGATACAAGAACGATTCTATTGGTTGGGAATGTTTAAAGATATTGAACATTGGTGTAAATCGTGTGTTGACTGCTCTACGAAAAAGACTTCAAAGAATTTACCAGTCGCACCGTTACAGCCTATACCTGTTGACGGCCCCTTTGATTGTGTAGCTGTTGACGTATTAGGACCACTTCCAACTACGGAACGAGGTAATCGCTTTATTATTGTGTTTTCAGATTATCTTACACGTTGGCCTGAAGCCTTTGCCGTTGAAAAGACAACTGCAGATGTTGTTGCTCGACTTTTAGTTGATGAGATTATTGCCCGACATTCTGCGCCTCGGACATTGTTGTCTGATCATGGTAGAAACTTCCTGTCGACAATGGTGCAAAAGACTTGTGAATTAGTGAGTACGAGAAAGGTGAACACATCCGCTTATCACCTGGAATGCGACGGATTAGTTGAAAAGTTTAACGAGACGTTCATTACCATATTAAGTATGTATGTCAGTCATAATCAGACTGACAGGGATCTATATTTGCCAATGGTATTGTTTTCGTACCGGACATGTAAGCACGAATCGACTAAAGAGTCGCCTTTCTATACATTGTACGGAAGAGAACCGAGATTACCAATTGATGTCACCCTCACTAAGCCAACCACAACCTTCACTGACCCTAAGGACTATGGTGAGACAGTGGTTCAACGATTGTGTGAAATTCAGCCACTTGTCCACAATAATATTCAGTTAGCGCAGCAAAAGCAGAAGATGCAGTATTACAAGCGCGCTAAGGACATCAACTATGACATTCGAGATAAAATATGGTTGTATACACCCATTAGGAAACGAGGATTATCACTGAAGTTGCTTCACCCATGGCATGGTCCCTATCGTGTTGTGGAAAAAGTAACACCTGTGAACTATCGCCTCACCACATGCGATCCGCGACGCAAGCAACAAGTTGTGCATGTGAATCGAATGAAACCATATACGGATCCTAACAATAGACCACATGGATTGCCAGACATTGACAATGGAAATACCGATACTGACTCTGTAATTGACCCTACGGAAATTAATGACACCGTAACGGACACTAGTGACATTATTGACCGCGATAATGTTAATGAGAATCCCATGCTTGATACCACCAGAAGTAATGGCGATGACAACGAAACTGATGATGTGTATCAGGCCTTGAGAATTGTCGATCACCGAACTGTAACTAATTCGGACGGTCGTCATGAAACCCGGTATTGTGCCAGATGAAAAGGTTACCGCCCTAAAGATGACATGTGGGAACCGCCTGATAATATACTGGACAAAGGACTGATTACTGATTATGAATCTCAGACATAACGAACTCTAGACTATAGTGAACTTAGAACTTTGCATCATTTTCCATAGAACTTTTATTATGATATTTGATTTGATTTGATTTGATTTTTAGATAGAGCTGGGAGGTTGGGAGGTGTGACGTAGCCATACAAATGCTTAGAATTTAACCTTTGAATTTGACTGTGACGACCTACAGTAACCCTGCATGTTATCTCCCGTGTTTCGTTTTCGTGACCCTTTATTGTTTCAACTCCTGATGTTATCATCAATGCCTGGACGACCTTTACCTCTGTTTGACATTGTACTTAACCAAGAGCGATTTGACTTTGCCGATTGTTCTTAGTTAATTATAGACACATGACTTTGCAGATCCTGAGACCCGATTGTTCTTAGTTAATTATAGACCCATGACTTTGCAGTTTCTGAAACTCAATATAAACTGTGCATTTTGACCTGATTAGACGGACATTACCAACGACGCCCTGAGACGACGTTCAACCATGACCCTGACGACTAGTGTAGGTCATAGAAGTTTACCGTGTAACTCATGTTACTCCGCTGAATAAACTACTACGACTTAGAGTATTTCTGTGTACCGTTGCCGTCTCTTATACGTTTACTGCCTGACGTTCCCTGCCACAGAGTGTACGTATCCGATAACAGCTACATCACAACCACGCTACGTGACAATATGTATTGCCAATAAAGATTTATACTATCAACCTTTTGGTGTCTTGGTCTTTTGTTAGCACTTCTTTTTCAATAATTATTTTTCCTTCACTATGTCTTGCATTTGTCTTTTGAACAGTCGTTTGAAAAAATGGCAGCGATTGACTTAGATCTTGTTAGATCTTGTTCTTTTGTTGGGTCTGATGGATCAGTGACAACAACTGGTCATCAGTGTACCGTCGCTTATTGCATGTATAAGTAACTTTTGACGCTGCACATTGCACCTTTGCGATTTATTTTCTTCCAGAACACGTTTCTTAACAACTTTGTTTTGCCCGAAATTACGTCTGGAAAGGGCATGAAAAAGCTATTTAGCCTCGTTGCCGCTGTGACAAACACGTCAATAATACTGTAAATGTCATAAAACCGTCGATAAGAACGATAATTGGATTTTTCATACTTTGCAAATTTCTCAAAAGTGTTAGGTGCCATATAGATGAATGTTGTAATGTCGCAAATAACTCATAAAAACAAGTGTGTCATATGAAAAGAAAAGCAGATGAGATAACATTTGTAGATTAAATCGACATTACTTCACCATACAATTATCCCAAATTAGTTCCAATCGCGTTTAAGGAAAAGCGAGTTAAAAGAATCGGATCTATATGTTGCAGTTTTATCACTTTGTTTCTTCTACTATCCGATGTGTTTGATTTTCATTGTCTAGCAACAAGAAACCTGTGCTGAGACCAAGTCATACCAACCCCTACCCCTACCCCTGGGGATGGACATGACAACTGTTCCCTGTGATGCGTGCGTAGTTTCAACATGTTTCAAAGCCCCTCTTGGACTTCAGTCTCTTAAATGGCGTTCACACTATTCTCCTTTGGATATTGTTATGTAGGTCATTTCCCCCACACTCACCATGACCTGAGTTCAATTAGTCTAGAACATTCTCAAGGTCACTGCCCTTAATGACCTCACAACCTTGAATTCAATTAGTCATGTTTGGAATGTTCTGGAAATTTAATTAGTTGTGTAAGAGAGATAATTTTAGAACAGTAATTAGCATGTCAATAAAAGTTCTAAATTGTTCTTATATGCCTTTATGTAAGCACATGGGTATAAAAAGGGACGTGCACAGCTTCCAGTCAGACTTTTGGGATCGTGTCTCTTGTGTGTTACTACAAGTGTTTCAAAACTCCAGCCATAGTAATTTTCAAGACTTCTCAAGACCTTCACTGCCAACGCTGGATTTACTCTGTGGACTTTGTGCAACTTCAAGCCTGCAAGCCAAAGAACTGTTCATTCATCCGACAGACTGTTACAACTCTGAGACTGGAGCTTTGCCGTCCAAGCTGAGATAAGTAGTCTGTACACTTTTAAAGATTGTACTCTATCCCTGACTTAGCACTTAGATTTATTTTCGTAATAAATTTTGTTTAAACGTTAACTGCTGAGTTCACCCTTTTGTTCGTTCTCTCTGCACGTAACAATATTCAGTTTAACCTTGACACAATGGTTGAAGTACGTGGCTATTTTGGACCCTAACTCCACCGCTTTTATTATGCAAATATTCAGAACAAAGTCTAGATGATGGAACATTCTTGCCATATACATGGACGTGCCGTAAACAAGTCAGTTAATTTACGGACATGCCTTTTCCTTGCAGACACGTCATCGCTAGCAATATCTACTCCTGCTTTGATTTCAAATTCGAATTTCTTAAATTCATATTTAATTGAATCGAGGGTTTTCTTTGACGAATTCTTCACTTTGTTGCCCTCGACATAGATCTCCACCTATTGTGAGGACAAATATTTCTACCTCCATGGTAAGGGGTGGACTATTTAACATCTTGGGGGTCTGCAAGATTGATGAGGTTTCATTATTTCATTTTTACCTCATCCATTGTCCATTTTGTTTCCATTTTCCCACTTTTTTGCCAAGCCTTCTCTGGCTGTTTTTTTCTCATTGACATTTGCTGGCAATGTTTTTTTGAAAATCTTCCATACCCCCCTCGGATATCAAATGGTCCACCCCTAGGCCAATTCAGACCACAGACCCTACATGTAGAAGTAGATGCTTGGACACCAGAAACTGCTTTCTGCCTCTGACGCCTTTAGTTATATCTATACATGTGTCAAAGACTGGTTCAGGCGAATGCTTCCATTAAAGCACAACTGCTGGAAGTGCTCATATGCTAGTTAGCTTGGCTTTTTCAGTGGAACAGTTAATGACGCCAATGTTCAATGAGGTCATTGAGCAAGAATAACAGAGGGTATGGGGCAACCGAGCTTCACCGCCGTTCTGTTTATTGTTTAACAAGGGTGATGGCATTGCACCCACAGGCCATCACACCAGCTGAGTCCTCTGAGTCCACAAATTATTCAAAACCTGGAAGGCTAAGGACTCTAATCGGTAGCTTTGCTGAAAGATTGGCTTTACTACGCGAAGGAGTTTCGAGATCGCTAGGTGACGATGTTTCAGTAGGGTTTTGGTCTCAAAGGATGAAGATATTGCCGCCTGAATTCAGGGGGGGGGGGCACGAAAACCCTCCCAAGTATGAACATCTACTGGGGACATTGACTAAGAATTTAACTACAATTTCAGAGCTTCCTTTTCAATCGATGACCAATCTGTATACAGAGAAAACATCAGAACAAAATTTTGATTCATTGAGTCGCTGCTCCTTTAGTTAGGAGAAAAAGCATCTAGCTGGTAGAATAAAGAAACATCAATGCTATATCAAGTATAGCCCTCAATTCAGAGACTAGAGCTACGCTCGGCCGGTCAATTATTGATTTAATGACTTATTTACTCGCTTTTCAAAAAAGGGAAAAAAAGCATCAAAGGGGTTGCGAAACGCTTCGCAGCAACTATTATCAAGCTTACATTAGTTGAGGGCTCTTCTCTCCTTCAAGGGGGCTTCAAAAAAGGTCTTGATCGCCTTGAAAGAGTTCTCCAAGATCATGATGTTGCCTGTACATGTCAAATAACTCAGTGAGCGACCTGAGTGGCCAAACATCGTCTTAGTGGCAGAAAAATGGGATAAAATGGGCACAGCATGAATATGCTTCCAGTAATCCGGCCTTTAAAAATTCTATATCCACGTTTATTGAGGAATCTATCCTAGATGTTATATTTAGAAGATGGACTTGGCAATGCGCCGAGCGCCTTTGGAAACGATCACCATAGGGCGTCATAAAAAATGCTTGTAACTCCATGAAAACCTCCATTTTGTTCAAGCGCGGACGACGAACCCTATTTTACAAAATGAATCTTTATCCGCATTGTCACGTTCGTTGTTTAAATAATTCAAGCAACTACCACATTGAAGGGAGATATCTTCATTGAAAATGTAACTCAATTGACGTTTTTGACAACTTTGTGCCGTTTTACATGCAGGCCGAAGATGGCATTCAACGATTGAAGGTCGGTCATGATATAAAGACAGCTAGCTGAGTGGTTGTCTATGCGATCGGCTTCACGCATGATCGATGGGCCACCGAGACCTAGATTCTCTCAGGAAATATATCTTTCCGCCGACCTCAGTTCTATGTTCGGAAAACGGATGTCTGGGAAAATCTGTTTCGTGTGTATAAAAATTGGTTGATTTACATCGAAGACCATGCATGAAGGATACAATTCATTGTATACATTCGCATAACTGCAGAAGATCATAATATTTGGAAAAAACGCGATGCATGCCTAGTGTGGAACGTCGGTAAAAGCACTATGTAAAATTTACCAGTAAATCGCAACCAACGAACTCCTAACACATCTCGTCTCAACTACATCATCATCAGCAGTGCCTTAATTTTTTCCAACCAAAATTTTAGTACAACATTTTACCAGTTTTTGCGAATTTTTCTTTAATTTTTGAATAATTTTGGAACAAACAGACATCACGTTTTATTTGCTAGAGTTTTTTATCAAAATATTGGCAAAAATCTGAAAAAAATACTAGAGTATATTTCATTACAATGTATACTATTTTATTTTTCTACTTTGGCGCTCAAAGTGTTAAAACTTTGAAAAATGGTCGTATTTAAGGCAAAGTGCGCCGTATTTACGATCTGTGGCCACTGCTGCTAAAACATGCCTGGAAGACCAGCTAGCTCAATCGCCGAGACCTCATTTGGGATTTGCTTATTGCTATCTTTCTGCAAGACGGTGTATTTCGGCCGATGCCATGTATAATTACAACTAGAGTACTGGAACAGAGTTTTACAAAGGCTGTGCATCCTTCATTTAATGATGCGTTTATGATGATGAAACCACTGACGCCATTACCTGTTTCATCTGTAGCAAAGTTTATTAGCAGCAATCTGAGTTGAAGGTGTACAAATTCGGAAAGAGCAAAACACACATACACGACTGGTGAAGATAAAAATTTCGCTTGGTTATCACTGCATTTTCATTGGTTGAGTCTTGACAGTGTATTTAAATTTTGATGTGTTTACTGCATGATGGAAATGGATGATCCACGAACCAGTGTCAATTTCCAATTTAAAAGTTTCATAAATATTAATTATTTTGGTAAAGCTCTCGTGAAAATAAATCCGTATTTGACCACACTTAGTCTTGCCTAGGCTGACGTGTGAAGCCCTTCAGAAGCCGACAAACTCCACGTCATCGCGTCAAACATGCAGGATCGCAAACCCCAAAGGAAAGTGAAAAATTTTGAACACAAATAAATCATTATGACGGATATACGTGAAAAATATACGCGAGTGATTTAATTAGTCGATAAGTCACACACAAAACATAATGTCGCCTTACGCCCGATTTGACTATTTGTCAGAATTCGATTGTCCAGGCATGACATCGGTTCCATTCGCGCAACGACTTCCCTTCTGTTTGTAGTGAAAGTATTCCATGGCTATGTAGAGGGCCAGCGCCACCAGTTGGATGAACATCAGTATGTACAGTTTTGCGGCAGGACATAGAATTAGACTCATGGCAAACGACACGACTGTCCCCAGAGAAGTCCACAGGTAGAAGTTAGCAAAAGCTGCCGGTAGAGTCTCCGGAAAAAGAATGCCTACGAAAGCTGGTGGAGAATATAACGACAAAAAACCAGTAAATATTTAAACTCAAACAAGATGACATTGTCAGAGACAGTCACACTGGGTATTACATGTCACACAAGAGGAACAGAAGGAACGCATCACGTCCAATATAGATTGACAACATGTCAAGTTCTTTTTGTACAGTTTATTTGCGTTTCAGTCGTCGTTGTTGTTGTTGTTGATGATGATGATGATGATGATGATGATGACGATTATGATGTTGATGATATTATTGGGCTTATTGATGTCGTTACTGTACTTCGTTCTTCATTCACATTTGCAAGTTCAGATAGACCATCAAAGAGAAGACACTGGCGTAGAGGTCACGAATTGCTCGATAGATAGTTGTCAGTTGATTACGTTTGCAGTAATATGACGATAAAAATTTGACACGTCTCAAATATATAGGAAATGATATTGATGGCGACATTTTTATACTTTACCTACAACATAGGCACATACGTACACTGATGCATACTGATGCATGCAAAGATAGACCGATAGATAGATAAATACATACATACATACATACATACATACATACATACATACATACATACATACATACATACATGCATACATACATACATACATTTACATCAAACACAACACTGAACTTACATCGAATGTGTACGAAGATAAGCGCATCCGTAACTCCCCATGCAGCAGAAACGAAGAAATACACCGACTTTAGATCACCCGGTTGCCATACCAACATGACGATTATGAGAGCGAAGTCACATGCCATCCCAAAGACCAACTGAGAAATTCTTCCGATGCGTTCTGCCAGTCGTCCCGTTAAAAAGGCAGCGATCACCAAGGCGATGGAATTTGCCATGGAAACATAACCAGTGTACTCCACGCCGATGCCACAAGATACATAAGACTGTTGAAGAAACAGTTTTTGATTTGTTACCGCCGACTTTTAGCATTAAATGAACTATTCGCATGTAACTTTTGTCCATGTCTTGTCTAGCGACAGCATCAAACACAGCATAAACAGCACATTTCATCAAATATTGACAAACAATTGAGCAGATTTTAGTTTTGTTTTTGGCACTTCAGCTCTACCTAATGGGAAATTATTGAAAATATGACCTACGCGTACTTGTGCATGTTTTTCTTGCCCATGAAAATGTCCTTTGACAAGAAAAACAGTATGTGCTTGCCTTATTGGTGGCTGCACTCTTAGACTGAAAGATCCGTCGCTCGAAGGAGCGTAGAGAGCGCCCTCATGGATCTTAAGTTGAGTCTACTGTACCCAATGCAGACTTCTTCAAGATCAAGTGTGACATTTAAACCGAAGAAAGCGAGCCGTAATAGCAATTTTACCAAGTATGAGTGGTTTTACTTTTACTTTACAGCCAGTCGTCATTTGCAGTCGTGCAGCGGCCGGCTTTCGGCTGAAGTTTAATTGCTGGTTCAGTTGACCGTGCCAGGAAACTGGCATGCGGCAGTTTCTGCCCTGACGACTTACCTCGGCAAAATCCAAAGTAATGATACCAGTTCGCAGCCCCCCTGAGAATATAATCGGAACCAGCATCCAGAGCCGGTAATCCTTCCAAAGATGTACTGTTGCGAAGGTGGTGCTGAGGCAAGGAGTGTCCGACGCTGTTTTGTCTCCTGGTAACTTGTCAACAAGAAAAACCACTAGCAACACGGACATAATACTGAGAATGGCGAAGGTTACCACCAGAATAGCTGTAGTACTCAAAGGGACTGAGCTGCACTGTACTGCGGTAGTGTTGTACATGGTCTCCCTTGCCCAGCAGAAGTTGGCGCCGCAAGTTTTTGCAATTCCGGCCTGTCCGAACTCTTGGCCCTGATCAGAATTTGACAGCGTTTTTTCGTATACAACCGATGAGACAATGCCGCTGATAATTCCTGCTAAGTTGTAGACGGCCGAAAAGGTGCCGAAGAACTTTCCGATCACGCCATCTGGCGTCTCGTCGGTAGCTTCGGCGAAGAGAAACGCACTGGTGCTGATGTAGGTGCCCTCGCTCGTCCACAAGGGCGCCCCCACAACACCGTCAAGAACAGACACGGGGATGACGGTGTACCACTGGGGATGAACGTTCGCCAGTGTGTAGATTATATAACATGAGATACAACCAATGACGGTCCATTTTATCCCAACTAAACGTAAGACAATATTCGGCAAAATCAAAGCAGAGATAATCACAGATAAGTGAGTGACAATCAGCGAAGAGAAACCGAAATTGCAGTCGGTCACGTTCTGCAGAGATTGGTAAGTGTCATGCGCAGTAAATGTGACAAAAAACGCAACTCCGAGGAGTAACAAATTCCTCCATATTCTCCGCTCAACTTTATCCTGTTTCAGGTAAGTTTCCTTAGATTCCCGAATGTCCCCACAGCGTGCATCAGGCTGGAGATTAAAATCTCTCTCTTTGTCTCGTTCGTCGCTTTTCTCGTCGAGAATCAGGTATTCACTCTCTTCGTTCGCGATGAAGAAATCCATCGCGTCAATGTCAGATTCTTCGCCAAATGTTCTGACGTAACGATCCATCTTCCCCTTGCTCTATTTCGTCTTGTGATTGATGCAATCTGAATAAAAATGAATGAGAAAGAAATTTATAATATCAAATTGGAGAAAGTTGACCAAGATTGGCTGATTATAAAGGGATACAACCGACGTCGCAACTGCGCTCAAAGGTCGTACGGGACCCATACGGCCAATGTAAACACTGTATCCAAGGTACGATGGTGATTGATGAAAGTTAAAGCATGTCTGTCATAATCTACATCGTATAATTTAAATATTTCAGCTATGATGATGAGGTGTATGTAGATATCTTGCACGAAATACATTGTTTGTGAACAAGAAACTCGCACATGCGCAGTTCCGACGACTGTTTCCCTTTTAGGGTCATATTAAACTGAAAGTCATTTCAACAGCTTCTTAAGTATATATTTTATTTCATATTTGATCTGCGAAAAATTCAGTTTTGGCTCTTTCTACTGCTTCAATCAAGATTGATTTGCCTGCCCTTTGAGAGGGAAATTGTGTGAAAGGTGATCGTCGACTTTACCGAAAGGCGTATGATAGGAAGTAAAGCAGTTTGTTCGAAGTACCAACTGAATTTTACCATAATCTGTTTGTGTTTACACTTAGGACTACGTGATTCTAATGAAATCAATGAATATGGAAATCACGCCTGAGTCAAGTACGGATTAGATTTTTCATATATTTGCGGTGGTAACGTTTATTTCAAAGCGGTGTTCTGAACCATAGTTAAAATGTAACACACACATTTTTTGGAGTCTGCGCAGTAGGCTGAACAATTTGGTCTTGTTGTATCCCCACAATGTAGGGATCACTTTGCTACATTGCGTATAACCCAATCATTCGGTTTTAATTAAATCTAAAATGAACTCTAAAGAAAAAGTTGCAAAAGCTAGAATCGCAGACTGGTATGACGTCAGGGCTACATGTCATCACCATGCCTCGATGCAACGAATAGACACTACCTTCTTTGACTCAGATACAGCATGGTGTGTGCGGAATGGCCAACTTCATCGGGGGAGAAACAACTTACTATATATTAAATTAAGGAACGGCGATCTTTGCCATATAATTCCTGTTCGATAAGTTCACAACGGAGACCGATCTGCATACCGTATGCGCCTGTCGGGCGAACAGGTTTGATAAACTGAAATTTGCCTGTCTGTATCTTGATAAAGTCTGCTTGTATCTCAGCTTATTAGGGGTCGTCGATAATAAAAGCGTGTACACGCACTATAAATGTACGCACTAGAATGGTGTCAATTCTCCCTCCCCTCAACATTAAATTCCTTCATGCGAAATCGGTTTCAGGAAAACTATGTTCTTTCTATATGCATGGATATCTTGTACACCAATTGTCTTTAACGCCAACATTGTGCAAAATCTATATATGAATATAGATAAACAAACTTACGTGTATATTTTTTTCTACATATTACCGAAAAGAGTGGTTTGACTACCGAAGATAGTTCAGAAAGTATCGATCTATCATGATATCTCCCGGTACAAATGTATCAAAAAGTGGTCACTGAAAAACTCGTCCATTACTCGATGCCATGACTTTTAACGATTTCATGTGTTGCTATTAAAATATCGTATGTCTCATGGTTTCACGGTTTGAAGATATTTTTGAAGATATCTTTCATTTGTTACAGCAGAAAGCTTATTGTGATTTTTGGTGTGCGATAACGAATCGGGGTCTTACCCTCGCCTAAACTAAGTAATTGCCTTTCGGGTGCGTTATCGTTGTTTATCGACGGCCCCTTAGTGTACCACAGCGTATCAATCTCATATCATCACCAGTATCTTGACAAAGTAGCAATTTGGTCACTGTCCACATTACGAAAGAATTTAATCAGCATATAAACATATTTCTCCAAAAGATTTTTGTCGATTTCTGAAAACAACACTAAGTTTAAAATCTTATTGTACCACACCCGACGAAAATTTGACCGGCGGCATTCTAATTCTCTGATTATAAACGACGGAATGTTGAGCAAGAATAAATTTAGCCGAAGGCAATGAGTGGTTCATGTTTACTTTACATTATCAATTAACAAGCAAGGTCAAGTGGCAAAATAATTTATATTCCATGATGATAAAAGCATTCCTATTCATATTCATACAATGCTATAATGATATTTAACTTTTTTCTCCGTGTCTTGGGGAGGCCCTCCTGGCCAACCCCCAGAATAAATTTTACATCAAGTTGAGATAAAAGGGATTATTAGCGCTGCGGTAAACTTGGTGGCGTGGTGATATGTGACTCACTTAAAAAGATCGCAGGCATGACATAAATAGCGACAGGCGATAAAATCTACAGTGTTTGAGCGCTACATGAGAAAGGTCAAAGACTACGTGGCCCCGATAGATGGGGTCACGAAACAGCAAGCGATGCTTATCGTCCTGTATCAAAGTGAGAGAATACGACAGTGCGATCTGGTGCGCTTTTGGGGGGATAGCGGAGCTGTGACAATGAACAATACTCCGAACAGAATGGTGCGAATGAAATCACGTAGGTTAACTCCTTGTCTTTTCATATAACATAAATAAATCGACCGTTGAACCTAACAGGATATATCATAACAACGTACGTCACCAATACTTTGATAGTGCATTCCTATGGTAGGGTGGTTGGCTTGCAGCAATATTCTGTTCCTACTCCCCAGCTGTTCATCGTGTCGTTACCATTAACACTTTGGACAGTCTTGAAGCTTGTTCAATGTTGAACCAGACACCGTCAACTACTCTACCATCATATGGGATAATCTGCAGTCCAAATGGGTAATCTTGGTCGACTTCTGTGATAAGTTAAGTCGCGTTAAATATAAACACGATAATTAGTACAACGTTCCCATGTTTGGCCTGCGAACGCCACCAACGGTAGTTGTCGTCGTTATCGGTTTACATCCAGTTTACATCAGACGAGACATATTTAGTGTTAACCGCACTTACACCATAATGAAACCCGTAACGAGCGTTAGCATTTTTAAGACAACATGAAAACATTAATAAATACATAAATATACAGTGATATTGATACCATGAGAATTGGCATTTAAACAACGCGCCCTTAACTGGGATATATTTCTTGCTGACATGTTCAAAATGGATAGGGGAGCGCCTGGGTTGACGCTTTGTCCGGTCCGCACGGCTTGGTTATGATCGGGCCGGCGCAACATGGTCTCACTAGCCGAAGTTTTCCCGTATTGTGCTTAGCGAAAGTCTCTGGTCGAAGAAACACCCTTGGCTTGCGAAGTTGGTGCTGATGTCTGAATCAACACTGTCATCATCTTATAAATAGTTCGGTAGAAAAAGATATTGTCTACAATTAGCTATAGTCGCTCAACCAGAAAAATAAAAAATACATTAAATTTTTGAGTTATGATTTACAAATTTATTCCACAGTTGTAACAAATTGTCATGATTTAGTTTTGCTTTTTTTTATTTTATTTTATTTTATTTTATTTTATTTTATTATTTTTTTTTGTTGACCAAGGGAGAGATTATTTAAGACTTAAAACCCATGTATTTTTTACTCTGGGATAACTTTTGACCCTACAAAAAAAACCTAATTATTCGGCGAGACCCCTTGGTGCCGTACATGCGGCATGCTCCCGTATATTATCATGGGTTCGTGGTTCCCGGGTACTTGTCGCTATTCGATTTTTAACATCAGTATTTGGATCAAATATACATACTTTTTGACCTCATTAGTGGAGTTGCTTCTTGATATTATTTGTACTGAACAAGGTACACCTGTACCAAACCCGGGACTGAGTGATATCCCCGGGAATTGTGCCAAGCTCGGTTGTGAGGTGGCGTTTCGCTTGTCGACCTCGCTTAGTCAGTCCTTTAAGGCATATCAGTCTGGTATCAGTATAGCTTAATGCACAGGTCAGACATTCGACTATTGCGGACGGAGATGAACCATCGAACTGAAATTGCATTGGGGGGGGGGGGTGTCACATAGCACAGAGTGGGAGTATGCGCCTCGAAAGTGAAAGACTTGAACTTTTGCTCAAACTTTCCGTAAGAAATATTTCAACCATTCTATTTTAAAATCAAGAATAAAATTGGTACTATAGAAAAAATAACCCAAGATTTTTACCGATATTTAAAATTCAACATGGCCACCATCCCTGTGTTAACTCTATGGAGAAAAATAAAATTTTCGAAAAAGGTTTCTTACACCAACAGCGTTAAAATGAACCCCCACATGTGGTATATCAGAAGAGAATTGTAAAAGTTTGAGAGTCCGAATATCTGTCCCCGAGGCGCATTCTACCTTAAAATCTTAAAAACTGTTAAAAAGCGGAATTTTTCCATCGTGCGATAATATTTTGTAAAATCATAAAAGCGATGCTCTTAACCATGTTATCTCTGTCTTAAGTCATTTCACTGTTGTATGAATATAGTATTATCTGCAGACATCTTGCCCTTGGCAAGTTAATTTTGAAAATGGCTTTTAGCGTAAGTTGAGTGAGCACGGTGGAAATAAATGAGGCCAAAAAAAAAAAATTGTGTGTTTCCTGTAACATGCTCTTCAGAAATAGGGTAGGTAGGTCGGAAAAAAATTTTTTTTTGGTAATTTTTTTTTTCTCTGCAAAAAAGAAAATGTGAAAATTTCAATACCTTTCGACAAGGGTCAAGGCATCGTCATTGTCAACACAAAAGATTACATACACGAATGCAAAAGACAATTACGCAACACTCAGTATTGTACACAACTAGACAGTGCGACACAGAACAAACAGTAAACAAAGTACACGAACTATTAAACAAAATGTACGAGAACAAACACATCGACCATGATACTTATAAACATCTCGATCCAAAAAACATAAAAATCCGTACCCCGCAGTGGTACTTATTGCCTAAAATTCACAAACCGCCGCTTGAAAACTCAACGTTTGCAGGGAGACCAATATTTAGTGGCTGCTCCAGTCCCACTAACAGAATTTCAGAATTGCTGGATTACTTCATAAAACCACTGGTCCAGCAACAACCGTCAAATATAAAAGACACAACAAACTTCATACAAGAAATAGAAAAAACAAATTTCCCCCAACATGCATTTCTTGTAACACTCGACGTGGTGTCGATGGACACAAACACAATTCACGACGAAGCGATTCGGCTAGTCAGTGAAACATTAAACTCACAAACCTCGCTTCAAACAAATTACGGCATCAAAAAACCACCATGGAAGACTTAATAGAAATGATTTCACTAATTCTAAAACACAACAGTTTTGAATTTAACAAGCAATATTTCCGCCAAACCCGCGGCTGCAGCATGGGATCGAATGCCTCGCCAGAGATAGCAGACATTGCTTTTCATGAACTTGAAAAGAAAATAATCGTAAACAACCACAACAACATTCACTTCTGGAAAAGATTCAGAGATGATGTCTTTGCAATCTTTCTCGGAACACAAACCGAACTCACTAACTTCATTCAAAAAATCCACACAATGCACCCAACGTTTAAGTTTTCATACGAAAACTCAACACAAGAAATTACATTCCTAGATGTAGTAGTTTTCAAAGGTGCAAGATACCACAAAGAAAATATCCTCGACATCAAAACACATACTAAACCAACAGACACATTCCAATTTCTACATAGAGAATCTTGTCACCCGACAGCAACATTTAATGGCTTTATCAAAGGTGAAATCCTTAGATACGCTCGCACTTGAAACAACAATGACGACTTTACTAAAAAAGTCGCTTTCTTTAGAAACAAACTACTCGACAGAGAATACAAAAACAATGAAATCACAAATATAACAGAAAAAATAAACCACAGTATTCGTAATACACTAACAAACTGTACAAGTACACG
>LD352189.1:44350-58127 GCA_001465055.1 Ptychodera flava | reverse complement strand
TGGGAACAATGATATAGACCTATGTGTCCATAGATCTGAACGCCACACTCCAGTGATACTTCTTAATGACCACATTTCCCTGCCCCATCAAGACTAATACTTCTATTCCAAGTGGGGACTATGTCATTGACAATGACTTGTTCGTTGATATTTCTACAAGTTTCCACCCAAATTGCAATTGCCAACACTCATCAACAGTTTGGTAGGCTTACCACGACCAGAAATCACCAAACTATCGCCGTTTTTACAGTTGTTTTTCCGACATGACTTCTCGCAGACCGTTCTTTTTCTGGCATACAAGCGATGGACAAGGCTCAGGGCAGCCCGTCACTAAAGTCACGTCAGCGGTGACTCCCAACTGCGAAACACAAACTGACATCACCGATGATGTCGGCCACTACCTCCCACTAAGTTAAGAAGTCTGTGAGAATTTTTGCCAGCACTGTGAATTTTTTAAACCAGTCACTGTCATTTCTGTTCACTCGCTATTATCTCCATGTCTGCCGGCAACATATCGTTATAGAGAAGTTTAGTTGTACGTAATTACGTTCCATCATCAGTACGGGTAGCATCTTTGTCACGTGATAACCAGACTTCGCGTGCGAATGGCAAACAACAGCTCTACAAACACAAAATGTAGTCATAATTACCTGTAGTATTTTTAGATATTCTTGATTATTTCCGCGAATTTAGACAGGAAACCTTGTAAACTATCATTGCAAACATCTTTGATATCATAATATTTCGTAGAGTTTGCACCAGTGTAAAAAGTACTTGCTATATGATTTCCTTACATGAACAAAATGTTGTTGTTGTTGTTTTGAGACCACGGGTCCGAAACCTTCTAGGAATCGTTCTGTTTATTATTATTATTATTGTTATTATTATTTTTCTTCTTCTTCCGTCCTCTAAATGCAGCTGCCATGGGAATACCGTTGCACCTAGAGACTTCAAATTTGGCACGGTAAAACTCCTCACAAGTGTTTTTTCCACTTGTTATCCGACGCCGCCCCAAAGAGTTCTCCAAACCACACAAATAAATGTATCAAAGTAAATCGGCCGATTTAATTCGAGGACATAACGAGCTAGAATATTCCTCTCATGGAGAAATTAATGTTTCTTAAAACTTAAACGAATTTTTCATGTTTCTGAGAAAAAATACAGCTAAATTATCGAGAACGCACGGCTAAACTGAATGGCAGACATAACCCTAGCAACACCACCCGATTGAGAGAACCACGCTTAACCACACGAACTTTGACCCCAGTCAAAATCAGACCTGTCCCTGGGAAATATGTTTACAAGTTTGCCCACATATAAACAACGTAAAGGTCAAAGGTTTCAACTTCCGACTTCCTGCTTTACGGACGTCCTCATGCCATGAACTGCACGCAAGGCACTGGCAGGGTTTGTACTGTTTGCTACCATTTAAACGTTTGGAATTAGAGTAGCTGGCTCTCCTCGGCCATCGAAATACATTGGTGCAGTAAATTTTGGATAAATGGTCATGATTGGCGGCAATTCGGTAATTTCTGGACAAATTTCAGGAGCGCTTCTTACCTTCCCATTTTAGTAACCTTTCCTATCTTTCGCAATGTTGACCAACCAATAAAATCCCTGATAATCCACGGATTAGCATAATTAGTTGTGATGACTAATTTGAGATAAGCGTCCTTGTAATGGGGTGTAAAATGAATAAACAGCCAAGAGGCTAGGTTAGGTTACATAACCATTTGTTTTATTTACTCCGATTAGTCAGAGCATAAAGACACGGTCCCTCTATCCATAGAGGGACTATAAGAAGAAAAGGAGAGGAATTGATAGAGAAAACAGTGAGAAAACTCAAAAACAAGCTTATTAATAGTGGCTGGGCTGCCTCAGTGTTCACGGCAGCGAGTTTTCATCCTCTAAACATGCAGTTCCTTTTCTTTCAAGCAATTATCCTTTCATTTGTGAAGACTTTTCCTGGTGACTATTACAATTTTCACAGCTATGTTGTTGTTTTCACAAGATGTAGACAGTTTGATACTGGAATATTGAGTTGCCTTTCCGTGTAGGCAATGCATGCCTGTTCACATTACCGTTGATCAGGCTGCCAGCATACATGATGTCTTTGTTACAAGTTAATTTGGGTTTTTTTCGACGCTGAAATTTCACCAAAATGTCACTTCTGTATTCAGAGATTGTACAATCAATTTCTTTGGATGTGTAAGTTGATTTTGAAAGCGATAGAAAGATCGAGTGGTGTTTAAAAATATCGTGCATAAAATTAGCATAAATTAAGCGTCCATGGCAGATAACACGGGGTTGGTCGAGTATAAGTCCCTCCCCTAGTTTTACTGCTGTTTAGTGTTGCTGAACCGGGGGCTTATACTAGGACGAGTGCGGTATGTGCAAATTTTGAGCTTCCATGTGTCTCATGTGCTGTTAACACGTGTGAATATTGCCTTTAAAAGCTCACGCATCTCAATTCCGATTTAAAATGATTTTGAAATGTATGCTTGATAGAGAGAGGTGAACTAGCATTTTAATTAAAATTGATGTAGTATACCATCGTAGCTCACTCTGGAAATTTGCCATGTGTCCTATGTGTTGACATATCCTTGAACTGGTTGTTAAAAGTGAAAATTACCTGCCAAAGATCATTTTTCTCATTTACCATTTAAACTACTGTGCTCGTCTCACTGCCCTTGCGTGACTTTTTTGTTGATAAATATAAATTTTTATAAACATAAGTCTTCTCAACTTCAATCAGAGTGAGATGTGTCAGGGGTCCCTCACTTTGTTAATGCCTCTGTAAGACTCAAGATTACGCAACAATAAAATGTTAATATCAGAAACAAACTGTAGTGGTGTATTCCTATTTATAACTCGTGTAAGGCTACGAACATTCAGACAATACACTCAGCACATGTCGCTGAGTTTACTACACACAGTCACTGTGAACAAATGGGGTTTGATTGCGCATGGTCACGCTGGTTGTACACAATGCTATGTACAGTCATAGACAGTAGAGAAAGTTTCTATGGTACAGTACAGCAATAAAACATCACCAAAATGATCAACATTGTATATATATTTAGGCCAGCAAGTAGCACAATGCCTCACACAAAAATTTACACTCAAGACCACAGTCACCTGTGGTCGGTCTATTCCACTTGGCATCTATGCCCCCATAGATGTGTGTACATATGCCTGTTCTTCTCAGGCATATACACACATGTTGCAGACCATGGAACAGATCCTTCTTGCTGCAGCAGGCTGCTTGCTCTGCGAGCTGTAGATTTCTGTAACATGCGCGCGTTATTGTACTCCTGTAAGCTCTCGTCTATGCTGGTGGTGTAAATTAGAGCCTGGTCATTTGATAGTGTGTGGGCATATATACACGTGTACAGGCTAAGTGTTCTAATTAAAGTGCGCTCGAGCATAGAGCTACTGACTGGTGGCTCCAATTGGCCTGAGTGATAACAGTAGCTGAGCCCAATTGAAGAAAATCATGACCAAATGTGATTTCAATACAGCGTGTAATTACTGTTCAATATTCAGCAGATATTTCAGGGCTCGAAATAATACCTGTCTGCCTGTCCCAGGCAAGTGAAATTTGGCCTGGGACAAGTAGTTTTGAAAGGTACTTGTCCAAGTGGACTGGTAGGTCTTTCAGCCTGCAACCAGTATTTCAACCTATTGACTACAGCAAATGTTCATATAGTTTAAATTTATGTACCCTTTAAAATTTTGAAAATCATTATTTGGATATTTACCTGTCAGAAAAAAGGAAAAGAAAGTTCGATAATATCTAATCACTGTTTACAGGAGGCAGCCATGTTGATTTATCTAAGGTCACGTCTCAAATCTCTTAGATTGGGAAATTCTCAGGCTATCTTGACACGGAGGGCACTGCTAGGGCATTTTGCATACAACACAGACATGAGTTTGTTGAATTTTCCCTGATTCACTCTTGTATTCTGTCAAAAACTTCCTATCAAACTAATTAAAAATAACATTCAATTTCTCTGGACATTATGTTTCAGGTGAGTTGAAATTAGTTTAGTTTCTTAGAATAAATTATACCATTTTGGACTGGTACTTTTCTCACTGGGACAGGTACTTTTAATTTTGACTTGTCCAGTGGACAGGTGGTTGAAAAAAAGTATTTCAAACCCTGTATTTAACTTACTAAATTTTAATTGACCTTTTATTGCGTATTAGATAAGTGGTAAGTGGTAAGTGGGTATGCTTGTGACAGATAGGCAATCACTTTAACAAGCAGCAATATCACAAACATTGTATTCAACCCATGCGTATCTTAATGTGGCATTTTCGGATATGTTTTCAACATTGCATCAATTTATGAAACAACAGGGGGACCCCTCATGAGCATGCGCAGCGCGACGACCACTGCACTTTAAATGATTTGGAAAAGTATGTTTCATAGACAAATGAGAAATAGCATTACCATAAATTTCCCACTGATTGTGTAGTCACTTGTCAGCCATACAGACTAATCTGATGAAAAGTATAGAAAGCCATTGCATCAATTTATGAAACAACATGATATTGTTTTGTCGGCAGATATGTACACTACCTACACAATGTGACGCTGATGGTCATGGCCGGCTCGCTCGAAATTAAACTACTATAATATTTCAATGTAGGGTTAATAATTATATATATCTTGAGAGTTAACATTGATGCCTTTATGCAGAACTGGGAAAGGTAGACGACAACTACCTTAGTAACTTCCTTAGTACAAGTCCAATAGTGGGGAATCAATATATAGGCGAACTAAGGAAACGCGAAGTCATGCTAAAACGCATGCTCCAGCATGTGAATTAATGCAACCATATCTATTATGGCAGACTACAGTGAAGTGACAGACTTTATGTTTTACGGGGACTATGTCATTGACAATGACTTGTTTCATTGGAAATTATGTTTCTTCATTTTCATCTCTTGTCAAATATGCACGAGACACCAGTGGTGAAGACAGACCAACAATGTACTGGGGATTTGATTTTGAATAGCCATTGTCTGTACAGGTAGGTTTATGTGCATGACTTAAGGAAGCGTTCAGTTATTATGGCCAGGGTTGGGCTGGCAAAATCTTCCTGCGCATCAGTCAAAATAAGTGGACCCCCCTACCCATTGCACCAAAACATTGATGACCCCCTTTTAAGATGACAAAAATTTCATGACACCCCCCCCCCCCTCTACATTCCTTGAGTAAATTTACACACACATACGGAAGGGGGATATTCTCAAAAACAAGATTTTCAGATTTTTTCATATGACCCTCCTTACATACTCACAAGGTGTTAATGTTCAACTTCTGACTTGCTTTAATTTTGAAATTACCTCTCAAATGGATTGGACAGAAATTACAGGTGGATCGCAATGTTTTTCACAAGTGTGTGTACAAAATTTTGATATTTTGATTTAATTGATAATCAGCTGTTGATAATGTTGATTCACTATAAATGGTAGTCTATGAGAAAACTATGTAATACTTTATCAATACAAAACTATATCTATGCATTTATAGATATTTGATAATTGACATAAAAGTACTTGATTGGAATAGGGTTGTTACAACTGGTATATGGACAAAAAATTTGACTTTAGAATTTAACCAAAAATGTTCATCAACTATACATGGGAGTCTATGATAAAATTGTGAATAATTTTTTTCCAATGAAAAACTTTCTATACTTGTGCATATACAGACGTTGAATAATTAACATAATTGTACGTGATTAGAATATGATGGTTAAAGGTGCATATTATGTGTACAAGAAATCTGATTTTGGAATTTCACTGAAAATGTCCATCCACTATACATTGGAGTCTATGAGTAAACTATGAATATTTTTTTTCAAATAAAGGTAAATTTGTTTGTTTATGTACTCTTGATTATTAATATTAATGTACTTGATTAGACTAGGGTGGTTACAAATGTACGTGTGCAAGAAATTGGATTTCGGAATTTCACCAAAATGTTAATTCACAATACATTGGAGTCTATGAGAAAACTATGAATAATTTTTTACAATGCTAGACTAAATTAATTTGTGCTTTTATAGGTGTTTGATAATTGATACAAATGTACTTGATTCAAATAGGGTATTTGAAAGTTCAGATGTTGACAACAAGTATGATATTGGAATTTCACCTAAAAGTATAATTTCACTTTTCATGGTACTAGTAGTCTACAGGTAGCTGTTAAATAATTTCCCTGACAAAACTTGCTATATCTCTAATATGTAAGTAATAGGAATTGTTCATTGCCCACAGTGAGCTCGATTTACAATAAGACAAGCCTCAGAGTTGCCTAGTCAAGATGTTCATGTGACAAATACATGTAATTATACTTTTGTTCAACTTCACAGTTAAATGACTACAGAGAATGAAATCATGAAGCGAATCATTTTTATCTCCCAGAATATTTCTGAACCCTGAAACTGCTTTTTGACGGGATGGATACTTATGAAAATTAAGTGACCCCCCTCTGAGCTGTTTGAAAAATACATGACCCCCCTCTGCAGTTTTCAAATTTAAGGTGACCTGGATTTTGCCGGCCCACACCCGGCCGTAATAACTGAATGCTTCCTGCAGTCTGAGTGACTAAAATATAATGAAATCAATTAGGAGACTCTGCTTGCATTCTGAAGCAATTTCTCATACTCTGATCTTATGACCTTTGTGAAAATGATGATTACTGCATTTTAATTTGGACCCAACTTTGCCAGCCAAGAGAGTTTCTTAAGGCAAAGACTCTACCTCCTTGGTAAGAGAGCTACCAGTAATGCCAACCTTACCAAAGTGTGTGGACTAGAAAATTTTGACCAAGCAACAGAAGCAACATTGTACCACTGTGTATTTGATCATTCACAAGGAGTTTTCAGTTTTTTGTTTAAAAGGTGTGACCTACACTCGACGCTAAGTTTTTCTCACTGTGTCTCGATTTTATTGATGATAAAAAAATGGTAGTAGGTAAGGTTAATAGTAAATCATGTCTACCATGACAACTGCACAGTCATCTGCCTATGTATGGCATGTTCCACTGCTTAAAGTTGGCCAATTTCCAAATACACAATTTTATAGTGCACTAATTTCAAACATCATTTACCATTTGAAATTGAATTAAAACCTGCCATTTTAACTCTTTTGACGATTATTCTGTGGGAGGACTATTTTAGCCAAATAGCAAAATCTGTTTGGTCCCAACTATCATGTATTCACATTCTTATCATTTCAATGTTTATGACTTCTCAGACTTTAAGTGTCCAAGGTACAGTACGTTCTAGAGTAGGTAATATCTGCATGTATACCAGTGCCTGGTTTGCTGACTTAAACAAAGGTTTATTGACACTGCCAGGTCAGTACCTGATACTTTCCTACATATTTCATGCAAAGTAACATCACTTTGAAGACCATATATGGACTTTACAGGCTGAGCTTTTGATCACTTTCACCACAGCCTGGTCAACAGCAACATCATTATGGCGGCCTCCAAGCTGGCAACACCTGAAGAAATTCTGGATGAAATTGGAGAAGATTTTTTGACTTGTCCAATCTGTCTGGAACAGTACAAGAATCCAAAAATCCTGCCTTGTTATCACACCTTCTGTCAACAATGTCTTGAAAAACTGGTGGAAAAAACAGGAAGTTTAAACTGTCCTAGTTGTCAGAAGTCAGTACTACTTCCTGAAGGCAGGGTTGCCAGTCTTGACAACAATTTCTTCATGAATTCAATGTTGGAAGTTGTGAAGAAGAGAACAGAAGAGGTCGCTGATCAAAGTGAAAGAAAATGTGAGTTTTGTGAAGAAACTGAAGCGTCAGTGTTTTGTGTTGATTGTGAGCAGTATTACTGTGAGGTATGCAGTGAAAAAATTCACAAAAAAATGAAAAGAGCAGCCATGCATGAAATATTGACTGTAGAAGAATATGAGAAAGGAAAGAGCAAAAGACAACATGGAAAAGCAATTGCAAACTGCACAGTTCATCCAAATAACGAGATCAAATATTACTGCAATACATGTAGGATTCCCATTTGCAGTGAGTGTACCATAATTGATCACCGTGCTCCTGACCATAATCATCGATATCTACAAGAAGTGGCAGATGAATGCAACAAGGAGTTGTCAGTGCTGGTTGAAAAGTTGAAAGTGAAAGCAAGAGAAGTTGACCAAAGCACAGCAGTGGTCAAGGATGCATGTAAGAAAGTGATAGAACAGTGTATGGTGAATAAACAGAAAGTCAGGAAGCAGAAAGACGCCCTCATTGACAAGATAGAAAAAGAAGAAAGAAAGCTGATAGAAAAGTTAGACACAGACTGCAGTCTACAGGTCAAAGGTCTTGAAAGTGACGTCAGTGACCTTGAATTGAAATATGAAAATCTTATCAGTACTTGCAGTTTTACTGAAACACTGATGCATCATGGGAATACAGCTCAGCTAGTCTCCAAAAGTCAAAGTGTAAGGGCCAGACTTGCAGAGTTGGTTGCTATGGATACCAAACCTAGTACAGAACATGAAGTGGTAGAGTTCTTCCCTTCTGATGACATCACAACAGATGGAATGCTGGGATTGCTGAGATCTGATGTCTGTATCTCACAGTGTACAGTTCATAACATTCCAAAGTGTCTGCTGAAAGGTGAATCCATAAATCTACTGATCACGACCAAGGATAGATCTGGAAAACCAGTGTTTCCAAGACAAGCAGTGAAAGTGACATTGACAAAACCAGATGGATCAAAGACAAACCTTTATGTGACTGACTACAGAGATGGAACATACACTGTGATTGGTAGCACAGACATGGCTGGTAAATATCAAGTTGCCATGACAATAGGAGATCGGGAAATACCAGGCTCACCATTTGAAATTCCTGTCATCAAAGGATTGGTGAAAACACTGGGAAAGAAAGGAATCAATGAAGGAGAGTTTAATGAACCATACAGTTTAACAATCAACAATAATGGAGATTTGGTTGTTGCTGACTTTAATAACCACAGAATACAAATTATTGACTTTGATGGAAATTGGAAGAAAACTTTTGAATATACACAATTTGAGAAGAGCTTTTTACCAATGGATGTAGCAGTATCAGCTGATGACAAATATTTCATGACAGATTTCAACAACAAACAAGTGATTGTAAGTGATGAGGATGGAGAAGTCATCACAACCTTTGGACAAAATGAACTGAAACATCCAAGAGGTATCAGTATCAGTCCACTAGATGGCGCTGTTTATGTGACAGTCTGGGATGGAAAGTTTGGAGATAAAACAGACAAGGGAGGACACTGTATCAGAAAGTACACAGAGTATGGCCAGTACATCAAATCATTTTGTAAATATGGTGAAGAGAATGGTGAATTCGAAGGACCATACCTGATCGTTCATGACAAACAAGAGCTATTATTCGTAGCAGATTGTGGTAATAGCAGAATTCAGGTATTCAATGCAGATGATCAGTTCCTGTACAAATTTGGGATCCCTGGTAAAGAGGATGGTCAGCTGTATGGGCCATGTGGCATATATCTTGACTCGACAGACAGATATGTGTACGTCAGTGACTGTAATCATCGCATTCAGAAATTTGACAAGAGTGGTAGATTCATATGCCGTGTCGATAGAAAGGAAGATGGGTTGAAATACCCCAGAGGATTGATGATGACTGACAGTGTTCCAAGGAAGATGATTGTTGCAGACAGAGACAACCACTGTATTAAAATGTTTGTACTCTAAAGAACACTTCAAGATGTGTCATCCAAACTGCAGTGTGAAGACATGCACTCAAAACACACACATACACAAACCTTGCTTGTGGAGAGCATATGTCCTGATTGAAAATTTAGAAATCCTAGAAAATCAATTTTTCAGTATTTTCATTACCCTATCTGTACGCTGACTTACACGTAGAAATATTCGTAACCAGTAAATGACAAATGATGGACTTCCAGAAAATATACAAATCTGATTAAAATCAGATGTAGAGTTCTGCAGTGTATATACTTACACGGTATTCTCTTGCTGTTGTTACTGTTGCCTAACAGGCGACAGCATGAGAGGCGACACCAAGAAAATACAGCATAAGTATAGACATTGTGTACTCTCCATCTGATTTTAATCAGATTGAGAAAATAACATATAACGATAACATATACTCAGAAATTTTTGGCAGCTCTCGGCTGTGTAGCTCTGTGGGAACCAAAAAGCATGATGGTATAATATATGGCAGCTAGCTCTCAGCCATCACCGAATTCTAATTTTGTTTCCAAAATTTTTTTCCTTGAGATTTTGTTTCCAAAATTTTTTCCTTGAGATAGCGACGGCTGAGAGCTGCCATTCGATGGCGCGAAACTCTATGAGAACCAAAAAGGATACTGGTCAACTGTGGCAGCTGTTGGCCATAGTTGAAATGAATTTCATTTTGTTTTTATTTTACTTTTCATTTACTTTTAATTTCATTGTTTTTAATTTACTCTCATTTTCAAATTACTTTTAATTTGTTTTTTAATTTAATTTTTTTTCATTTTACTCAGAATTTATTTTTCATTTTAATTTTACTTTAATAAACTTAATTTTAATTATAAATTTTGATCGAAATTTTTTGGGGGGTTCTTATATCGAAAAAAATACCGCAATTATATGGTGTCGCTCACATTTGATCAGAATTGGTTCATACCAGTATGGGTACCAAAGATCTATCTGTTCAGTGCAGGAAAATTCTACGTTGATGTTATGACAATGATTTCTGCACAGTACAACCAGAAAAACAACAAGAAATATTCAAACCAGAAAAACAAGAATGACAAAAGTTGGACGTGCTGCTACAGAGAAATAGATGTTTTGATCCAAAAAGGGCAAAAATTGTCCTAAAAACACAAATATTGAAATTTCACCACATTTTTTGCAAACAGCTTCTCAGCTTGTCAAAAGATGATCTGCAAAATTTCGCGAAATCTATCAGCAATATAAATCACTAGGCCATATGTATGTTGTAGTTACAGCACGCAATCTTATTTGCGCTAGTGATATGGATGTACATTGTATCCTCAGAGAGCGTTGAACTAAAAAAAATTATAAATCTGAATGTTTACTCAGAAAAAAAAAAATTAGCACAGCTTTTCTCATGGAAAAAGATTTTTTTAGAGAAATTTACAATTGTACAAAAAGTTCACAATTTCATTGTGACCATCCCCCCTCCCAAGATCTAATAGTCCGTCCCTTAGTTTGAGTAGGTCTGTTAATATGTAACAGGTCATAAACAATGACAGGAAATGACTCAAGGTCAGTGGAGTGTCCTGTTTCAGTCATTGGCATGCCACCACTCCTGAACATTTGCAGAATTTCCCTTTTTCTTACCTCATTTGCACATTTTTGACACTGACGTGTTCATTTGAATAACGTCACATCTGAACCCCTGTATCTACCTGTAAACCAAATACTGAGATGGTAGCTTAGGCGGTATGGGAGCTTTTGTGTGTGACGGACATACATCCGCACATCAGCGTGTTCATTTTTAGCCGGATGCCGGCCAAATTGACCGGCTACTTTCGTATTTTGGCCGGCTACTTTTCAGCACTGTATCGCTCTCTGGCCCTGAAATTCTGGTTTTGATAACAATATTTTGATTTTTTTGGTGGTCTTGCAAGCCGGAGATAATATTTCAGAAGTGCCGATGTGGCTATATCATGTAGTCTAGCAATTTACGCGGTGAACTTGTTGCTATCACTGTAGTACCGCGATCAGCGAACGTGTTGTACTCATACTGGGCCGCTCTCGAGGTCAACCTCGCTTGCCCGATCACAGGCCGACCAAATTATTCGGACGTTCACATCGGGTATAGCCGAAAATTGGACTTACATACAATTACGTTATGCCCGCGAATAGCCGACCATTTCCGAATGAAGCCGACTTTTGTTTCTCAAACGCGGAAGAGAAAGTCGACGCTTGTCACGGCTTGAGAGCTTTGGTTTTCTGCGCAAGAGTAGGGCCTTGTCTGATGGGCTTGGTAGGTTTTTGATCAAATCTAAAGCGACCAAAAGTTACTGAGTCTCATTTTTCATACTTTGAAACGTCATGTCAATCCATCCATGGTCAATCACGATGCCAATATTCAAGTCGATCGACATCGCGTTTTGTGGAGGGGCCGTGGTTGTGTGTATCGCGGAAGAGAAAGTCGACGCTTGAAAACTTTGATTTTCTGCGTAAGAGAAGGACTTTGTCTGTTGGTTTTGGGAGGTTTAGATCAAATCTAAATAAACAAAAATTACTTTGTCTCACTTTTCGTACTTTTGAAACGCTACGTCGATCACAGTGTCAAATTTCAGGTCGACCAATATCGAGTTGTGTGTACTGTGTTACAATTGACTGCCGGTGCTTTGTACACACACCGTGTAGTACAGGCTGGCGTTCGGTGTCGTTAGTTTGAGGTTTTGTCAAACATGAACACTGAAATTTACCTCTCTTTTTCAATTATATTCAACATCACCAAAAAATCAATAATCAGCTCGCGGATTCGTTTTATTGTGAAATTAGAACTGTGAATTAAAATCACTGAAAATCGTGTTCCTATAATTCATTGAATTGAATAAACTGTTTGATTTTACTGTATCTTCAATCAAGTTTATTTAAATCAGTCAAAAACTTTGTACAGCTAGGGTGGCCAGGATTCCAGCGGATCGTTTTCTGGGTTGTGAAAACCCCTATTCTATGATGTATTTCAAAATGTTTGTTCAAGTCATGAGCTAAACATAATTCTACACTACAGTCTGGTGAAATTTTGCTATTATCCTTGTCAACTGAATGCAGTTGACAGGCCCGAATGATCAAATTAATTTTTCTGACGTTTTTTAAAAACTTTATCCCTTGAAAACATGTTGTAATTGACTATGGTAATGATTATTCTTTTTTGCTGAAATGGTCTTTAATACTGTACAAGAATGCATAAAATTACTCCAAAGTGACTTCAAAATTTAAAAATTTCTTGGTCACAGAGACGGGGGACCCCGTCCCTGAAACCCGCCCCCTGTGTGTATGTTGGAATAGCCTTTTATACACTGTATAAGAATGCATGAAATTGCTCAGAAATGTCTTCAATTTAAAAAAAATACTTAAACACCACACCACACCTCTCCCCCCCCCTGCTCAGGGAACCTGGTTGCACACAGAAGCTAACCGCCTACTTTTCTGAATTTTCCGCCTACTTCAAAAATTTTTGAGAACCCTGCGCACATACATACCCACATACATACATACAGACATAAAGACGCCACCGACTCACCATATAAGCTCTTTTTGGTATTTATATAAATACCAAATATGAGCTAAAAAATGGTTCAAATAAATGTTCCTGCTTTATTTATGAAAATAAAAACACTTAAACAAACAATTATTTCCAATCTCTTTAGTTTTTTTGTTCAAAAAAATATCATTAATTCCTGAAACAAACAATTATTTCCAATCTCTTTAGTTTTTTTGTTCAAAAAAATATCATTAATTCCTGAAACAAACAATTATTTCAAATCTCTTAATAGTGTTTTTGTTCAAAAAAATATCATTAATTCCTTTTTCAAATTTATTTTGTCTTATTCACAATCATTTCTTCTGTTGTTGTTTCAATATTTAAATTTTAACATGAATTCTTTTTTGTAAAAAAATCAATTTAAATTAATTTATAACATAAAACTAAACACACTAATAATTTTGATGTATTCTTATTGGCTGCAGCTGCGGGCCGCCATAGAAAAGTTTACTTTGATCAGTTTTGT
>LD352189.1:14651-34466 GCA_001465055.1 Ptychodera flava | reverse complement strand
CCAGAGAACAAACACTAAATAGTCCAGGATGGGAGCTACAGTGTCATTGACGCTATTTTTTAGCATTATATGAACAAATTTATCTGCAGTAATTTTGACTGAATTCAAACAGATTGCAAATGTATGTATGTTTCATAGATTCCAGGATTTCTTCATCAAGTTTGTCGCCATGATCAAAATAATGAAAGTTTATGCTATTCCAGTACTAAAAGTCAACCACTGTCATTTTGCCAGGAGTCTGTGATAATGATGATTATATATAAACAAGAAAAGACTTAAACTACCAACATGAAGGTTGATATTGTAGATGGCAGAATGTGTCATACCGATCTATCATTGCTATATCATAACCATTTCAATTGTACACTTAAAAAGTGATTATTAATACCGTACACTTAACATAATTATCAAACAATTGCTAGGGTGAAGAAATCCACAGTTCTGAGGACCAGGGCAAACCAAATGGACTATGATTCTCCAAGACCTGCTCATTATTCATGTTGGTTTAGCAGATCAATAAATGTTTATTAGAAGTGTATGATAAAATGATGTAAAAGACTACCAACTTAGAGGGTCATTAAAAGCGGCTCAATACAGGCCCCCCAAACACAAGTAAATTTACTCACCTGTACATTGCACCAATTTGAATGATGGTAAATACACTAAACAAACTGTCCTGTTGTACTCCTACTTTCCATTCACTGTCTTAGAAACATGTTACACAGAGTTTTTTCCTGGGTATCTTTCAGAAAAATGTTCCCTATGATGAGCTTTTCAAGTATGAAGAGTTGCAAAAAGCCCATTAAAAGTCATCCCAACAAAAAGTTTTTGGAGTATCTACCACCCTCACACTGGCAACTAGGACAACGATTTAATAGGTTACTGTTGGTTGCCTAGGAACACAGATCAGAAATGTAAAATGAAAGAAAGTATAGTGAATTGCAAGACTCATCTATAAATCATAATTTAAACTGCTCTTCTTTCATGCGATGCCCTTCTGTAAAGGGTACAAAAAACCCAACTATTGTGGTGTTTAATTGACATGCAAGTGAAAGTTACCTCAAAAACTGAAAGTTATCAAGTATTTAAATTCAGTAATGTGTTGAGCTGATTTTGTTGAGAAACTGACAGTTTATCAGAAATCAAGTCTGCTTTGGTTTCTAGTTCAATGCAGCCATGAAAAAGACAAAAATTATCTGTAATTTTTATCTTTAGTGTAAGATGTGAGGTGGAGTATTCGTTTTAGATTACATTTAATGGTTGGAGGCCGAATAAAATAAATGGGACTGTGTTTTCTGAGTATTTCCCCAACCCATTTTATTTAAAACCTTCAAAACCTAAACCTTTTTTCTAATTTTCAAAAATGCTTTTACCAAATTTAGCTGTTTTTGATTAATGAAACTGAAATAAAAATAAACATAACACAATTTCCCAACCTGCCTATCTTATTTCTTGAGGGCTTGTTACCGAAAACACAATTTTTTTCTTTGCCTTAGCATTGTTTCAGTATTAAAATTTTCTGCCAAGAATTCTATTTGACACATTTATATACCTTGCGTCTTTCACTGTGTAGTTTTGATGTTTCATGTGTGCAACAGCTGATAAAAAGTAACTGCATGCCCCCTAACAGTTTAAAAGTGAGTAGGCAATGTTGGCAAAACAAATAAACACCTTATCTAGCGAGGCCAGCAAACCGGTGCAAGCAAATATTATATTTTTTTAGTAATCACAAAACATTATGTGTAGAGGATATTGTAATTTACAGAATTTCAGACTGTGCAGGAAATTATGTCATATCACATCATGAATGGTCCATTACTTCCTGGTTAAGTGACCTTCAATGCAAAATAGCGAATACGATTAAAAGAATTCAAAGAAAAATCTGTATGGATACAATCCTGCCTCAATTAGACAATTATGGACACTCATTATATGATTTATCATCACAAAAATATATTGTCAAACTGAAGTTTTTAAATTTTCATGTTACAGTGAACTTAAGTGACTTTATACACTTAGAGCAGTTAACTACTCTCAAACTTTTCAATGATTTTGAAAGAATGAAATATGGAAAGATCTGACAAAAAGCAACTTTTCACATGAAAAGTCTGCTTGTCCTGAAAGGGTGATAAATGCATGCAGCTGTTGATCTAAAATTAATCAACAACAAGGTACATAAGCAAATCCACTACTGGCTTATATATACCTTGGACCTTCAATCTTTTTGCTGTGAACAATGTATTTACCCCATAATGCTACTCAGTCTGGTCCAGTGGACCGGTGAGTGAAGGCATATGATAAACAACAACAGCAAATTAAGACCAGAAGACTTCTGAACATATAACAATAGAGTGTGTGAGACTGACTTAAAAAAACTGGCTGCCCTTGCTCACTTCGGTACAGCAATATCTCAGTGATTAGAATATATTCCTTCATCATCAAACTTTATAGCATCCATACAAATTGACACTGATATTGATAGTTTTTCCTGATGACTAAATTTCTATTTTAAAGTTTTCTTCAAAGGTAGTCCATTGGATCCATTTTTGAATGCATTCAACATTGATTTTGATGAGTTGGTGTCCTATCATATCAGCAGCTATATCAGTGGATCAGAGAAAGAGTGGAATTCACAGTAAGAATCTCAGACTCTGTGTTGTATTTATCAATACCTGTATATAATACTGCCTGATTCAACCTTTGTGTAGTTCATGAACTCATCCATCTCTAACGAGGTTTCAGTCTGGTTGCTGTGATGGTTGCCAGCCAAAATATTTTCTCACTACAACTTAAGGTGACAGCATGAGATTGTTGATTACAGGGTGTGCTGATTTTTTGGACAGAGTTTTAATCCAAAGTTTCAAAAATTACAATGTGCAAAATCGAAAATTTGAAAGAAGTGTGGTACAAGTTCATTTCATGATGTGCACACTTGAATGCGCACCGGGTTCTGTTTGTACAGCCATGACACGACATCTTGGGTGAAGACATGGGCATACTTTATTTCACTACACCCAATGTCTTATCATACCCTTTGTCATATCATTTTATTAGCTCATATTTGGTTTTATATATAAATACCAAAAAGAGCTTATATGATGAGTCTAAGTGGCGTCTATGTCTGTATATTTTTATGGTATTAGTACCAGGCCAAGCCTGAAAAATACCTGGCCATCCTAATTAAGCTACACTGCAGTTCAACACTATCCTAGGAAATATGCTTATATTTAGTTTTAAAAATGTATTTGTCACTCATCTTCCAGAATATGCTAGCCAGCTATTTGGAAATGACTTCTACAATATCTGAATGAAAGTGAAAGTTTAAACATTGCTGAGGGCCAAAGTCCCTGAAGCTACTATAGACATGGATACAAAATTAAATATTTCTTGACTACATGAAATTATCTCACTAAGGTCATCCTAGGGACTGAAACCTAATATTAAAGCTGTCTGACCAGCGGTTTTGAAAAAACAAGTGACCCAACAGTCGACAGAGCTCTGCTGTATTATGTAGAGAATAACTTTTTGTGACACATGTATTGATGAAGAAGGTGGATATCCTTGATAGCTCATTTCAGGATGGCCTGATCAAAAATGGAAAAAAAATTCCTTAAAAATACAGATTTGCATATTTTATCACAATTTCAATAAATATAAGTTGGGTTATCCCTAGGGACCTGTATACCAAATAACAAAGCTGTCTGACCAGTGGTTATGAAGAAGAAGATTTTTTACCAAAAACGCCTTTTTTGGTGCTAATTTGCATATTTTCAACAATATCAAAAAATTAATAAATATAGTTTCTCAAAATCATATATTTTATCTACACAAGAAATATCAAATCAGTAAGTACTGCGGTTCTCAAGATATTTGAGTGGACGGACACCTCACAAATGTACATACATACACACATACATACAGACTGACGGCGGACGGATACCCATCCCATAGCTTCTATAGACTATATTAGTCTATAGTAGCTAATAAACGAGAGTTAATTACATTCTAATTAAAGTAAACAAGACTTGCTTATCAAGATTTACGTCATAAAAAAACAGCATATCTGTCAGGTTATAAAGAATCTTCAGCTGGTTATCTTTATCTGTATTTTCATCCTATTAACCAGGCACATTTTAACTCTAAAATTAACATTGCAAATAAGTTCTGTTGAATAAGTTGAGCCTGTAGGTAATCAGAGAAAGCACACAGAAGAGACAAATGTTCGAAACTTAAGAAGTTCAAGGTCATCAAAAGCATCATAAGGAATCATGTAACACTTTCATCGCACTGTTTACACAGATTGCATAATTGCTATAAATAGCACATGAGGAATCTTACAGCCCAGCTTTACCATAAAAACCCTATCACTTTGACCACTCTTTTAATTGACCACTTTATTTTTATCCTCAAAAAGTAATTTTATTTTATCCTTACCAAGTCAACCATAATGGAAAATCAGAACTTTCTCTATCTCTATTTATTTGACCACCCTATCATGACAAACTATTATGAGCAATTTCCTTTAGATAACATACAGGGCACAATAAATGACGGTTCAGAATATGTCAAAGTTGGGATTCAGGAAAGTTGTCTTTACATGTTTTAATTCCCAAAGATGGTAAGCATTTCACTATGAACTGTCAAAAAAGTTGAACTTTCTAATAATTCTACACTAAAATTATGTTGGCTTTGATGATTTCCCAATTAATTCAATTATTTAAAATCATATTAATTATTTTTTTTTCCGGGTGAATTGATAGGGTTTATACAGTACAAGAATTACATAGAATGCAAGTCAAATTTTGACCAAAAATGACAAAAAAAATTCCTTAAAAATACACATTTGCACATTTCATGACAATTTTAACAAATCAAGTTGGGTTATCCCTAGGGACCTGTATACCAAATAACAAAGCTGTCTGACCAGCGGTTATGAAGAAGATTTTTTACCAAAAACGCCTTTTTTGGCACTAATTTGCATATTTTCAACAATATCAAAAAATTAAAAAAAAATAGTTTCTCGAAATCATATTTTTCATCTACACAACAAATATCAAACCAGTAAGTACTGCGGTTCTCAAGATATTTGAGTGGACGGACGCCTCACAAACGGACATACATACATACATACATACATACAGACTGACGCCGGACGCCGGACGGATACCCATCCCAATAGCTTCTATAGACTATTGTCTATAGTAGCTAAAAAGGAGAATATTCACTGACAACGGATGTAAAGTCATATTTACGCTATGCTGAACTAAAAGTGAAGTTAAGAACAGATATTTGTCACAGTGATAATTAATTCTTTATGTTTGAGGGAACTCTTTCACCAACATTGACAATACTCTCATTTCACTGATTAATTGATTGATTGATTTGGTATCGCAAAAATGAATTTTTGAGTGAGATTGAAAAGCTACATTTGATTTTATCACAACTTTATTATTTCCCTTAATTTAAACTTCAGAGTTAATTTTATAGATGTACCACTTTATTGTAGATAGAAGTGCACACAATTTGTGACAAACACCACTTGGTGCGTATCAACATAGGTTTATGGGAAATTCACAAGTCAATCACGCCAATCAATCATGATGTGCCAAAATGAATAAATTAGAATATGCTAATTAGTGCACTGACTATAGTATGTAAAATAGGTATGATTAAAAAAAAATCTGAAAATTCTCAAGACTGCTGACAGTAAAATTAATTGCAAGCCTGCTTGCACTGTTCATCGACTCTAGCAATATACTATGACCCAGTGACCTTTGAAAAAGTGGTCATGATTCATGTAAAATGTATTGAAATTTTGACCCATTATCCAAAGCAATATAATGTCAATCCTTCTTTGTATTGAATTTTTCATGAAAGTTTTCAGGTTTTGTGTTTTATAGATGTGACCTGCACTGTATGATAAGTTTATTGACAGTAAACTCAGTAATAGGTCAGGTTAGTTCTGTGATGTGTCTTCCATGACAACTGCACAATAATCTGACCATATATGGCACAATGTTCCAGTGTAGGTTGGCCAATCTCCAAATCTATCACTGTATTCATATCAGTGGCCACTAATTTCAAGTATCTTTTATTATAAGAATATAAACAAACTGTCATTTTACCTTAGCGTGATTATTCTTTGAAAGGAAAATTAATTAGTCTAACAGCCTGAGCTTTGTTTTCTCAACAATCATGTATTTCAATTAATATTCTTTTTATATTTATGAATTCTCAGAACTACAAATTTCATGCAAATTACATCACATGATACAGTGTGATGATGACCAATTGAAGAAGTGTACATGCTGAGCCTCTGGTCAGTTTCACCACAGCCTAGTCAGCAACAACATCATTATGGCGGCCTCCAAGCTGGCAACACCAGAAGAAATTCTGGATGAAATTGGAGAAGATTTTTTGACTTGTCCAATCTGTCTTGAACAATACGAGAATCCAAAAATCCTGCCATGTCATCATACATTCTGTCAACAATGTCTGGAAAAACTGGTGGAGAAAACTGGAAGTTTGAACTGTCCTAATTGTCAGAAGTCAGTACAACTTCCTGAAGACAGGGTGGCTGGTCTTGACAATAATTTCAACATGAATTCAATGTTGGAATTTGTGAAGAAGAGAGCAGAAGAGGTCTCCCACCAAAGTGAGAGAAAGTGTGAGTTTTGTGAAGAAACTGAAGCTTCAGTGTTTTGTGTGGATTGTGAGCAGTATTTCTGTGAGATGTGCTGTGAAAAAATTCACAAGAAAATGAAAAGAGCAGCCATGCATGAAATATTGACTGTAGAAGAATACAAGAAAGGAAAGAACAAAAGACAACACGGAAAAGCAACTGCAAACTGCACAGTTCATCCAAATAACGAGATCAAATACTACTGTGATACTTGTAGAATTCCCATTTGCAGTGAGTGTACCATCATTGATCACCGTGCTCCTGACCATAGTCATCGATATCTTCAAGAAGTGGCACATGAATGTAACAAGGAGTTGTCAGTGCTGGTTGAGAAGTTAAAAGTGAAAGCAAAAGAAGTGGACCAAAGCACAGCAGAGATCAAGGATGCATGTAAAAAAGTGATAGTACGGTGTACGGTGAACAAACAGAAAGTCAGGAAACAGAAAGACACCCTCATTGACATGATAGAGAACGAAGAAAGAAAGCTGATAGAAAAGTTGGACACTGACTGTAGTCTGCAGGTCAAAGGTCTTGAAAGTGACATCAGTGACCTTGAATTGAAATATGAACACCTTATCAGTACTTGCAGTTTTACTGAAACACTGATGCATCATGGGAATGCAGCTCAGCTAGTCTCCAAAAGTCAAAGTGTGAGGGCCAGACTTGAAGAGTTGGTTGCTATGGATACCAAACCTAGTACAGAACATGAAGTGGTAGAGTTCTTCCCTTCTGATGACATCACAACAGATGGAATGCTGGGAATGCTGAAATCTGATGTTTGTATCTCACAGTGCACAGTTGACAACATTCCAAAGTGTCTGCAGAAAGGTGAATCCATAAATCTCCTGATCACAACCAAGGATAGATCTGGAAAACCAGTGTTTCCAAGACAAGCAGTGAAAGTGACATTGACAAAACCAGATGGATCAAAGACAAACCTTTATGTGACTGACTACAGAGACGGAACATACACAGTGACTGCTAACACAGACATGGATGGTAAATATCAAGTTGCCATGACAATAGGCAATCAGGAAGTACCAGGATCACCATTTGAAATTCCTGTCATCAAAGGATTGGTGAAGACACTGGGAAAGAAGGGAAACAATAAAGGAGAGTTTGACTATCCATTGGATTTGACAATCAACAATGATGGAGATTTGGTTGTTGCTGACTTTAATAACCAAAGAATACAAATTATTGACTTTGATGGAAATTGGAAGAAAACTTTTGAATATACACATTTTGAGGAGAACTTTTTACCAATGGATGTAGCAGTATCAGCTGATGACAGATACTTTATGACAGATTCCAACAACAAACAAGTTATTGTAAGTGATGAGGATGGAGAAGTCATCACAACCTTTGGACAAAATGAACTGAAACATCCACTGGGTATCAGCATCAGCCCACTAGATGGCGCTGTTTATGTGTCAGACTGGGATGGAAAGTTTGAAGATGAAACTGACAAGGAAGGACACTGTATCAGAAAGTACACACAGGATGGCCAGTACATCAAATTATTTGGTAAATATGGTGAAGAGATTGGTGAATTCAAAGGACCATGGATGATAGTTCATGACAAACGAGGGCTGTTATTTGTAGCAGATTGTGGTAATAACAGAATTCAGGTATTCAATGCAGATGATCAGTTCCTGTACAAATTTGGGATCCCTGGTGAAGAGGATGGTCAGCTGTATGGGCCATGTGGCATATATCTTGACTCAGACAGATATGTGTATGTCAGTGACTGGAATAATTGCATTCAAAAATTTGACAGCAGTGGAAGATTCATATCTCGTGTCGATAGAAAGGAAGAGGGATTGAAAAACCCCAGAGGATTGGTGATGACTGACAGTGTTCCACTAAAGATAGTAGTTGCAGACACAAACAATCACTGCATTAGAGTGTTTGTACTTTGAATACCTTGAGCACTTCAAGATGTGTCGTGAAGCAAATAAAGTCAACCAAACTGCAGTGTAAAGACATGCACTCAAAACATACAGAAACAAACCTTGCTTATGGAGTGCATATGTTCAGACTTGGATTGTAGAAAATCTTAGAAAATCTGGGGTATCAAGCATTATGCACATATTGGAAACCTGGCAAACATGAGCTGCCACCAATAAACATATGTCAAAATAATTGCTGCTTTGAGTTTTATTCTAAAAATTAATTTAAGTGATTTTTTTACGAAAAGAATTCATGTTAAAGCAAGTAATATCGAAACAAAAACAAAAGAAATGATTGAAAACAAGATAAATTTGAAAGAGGAAAGTTGGGTTTTTTTTAAAGAAAAATATCAAACTAAAGACATTGGCAAAAAAAGTGTTTGTTTTAGTGTTTTTATTTTGATAAATAAAGCAGGAACATTTTATTTGAAACAATTCTTGATTCAGAAACAAAAAACTGAATCGAAATTTAAATGAATAAAGTTAATTAAAATTAAAATTAAAATGAAAAGTAAATTCTATAAAGTAAAGTAAAATGAAAATAAAAGTACCTTTAAAGGAAAAATGAAGTTTAAAGTAAATTTAAAGCAAAACTAAAATGAAATGAACCGCATTCTAACTATGGCCGACAGCTGCCACAGGAGACCAGCATTCTTTTTGGTTGCCATAGAGTTACACACAGTCGAGTGGCAGCCCTTGGCTGTCATGTACATATGTAAACATGAATTCATTTTGTAAAAAAATCACTTTAAATTAATTTCTAACATAAAACTAAACACACTAATAATTTTGACGTATTTTTATTGGCTGCAGTTCAAGGCCATCATAGAAAAGTTTACTTTGATCAGNNCCTTCACGCACCAGGGTAAGTCAAATTCATATGGAACAAACATAAACACTGATCATATCTTTTACAGTAATGCCACTACACAACAAAAACAAGGTCAAAACTGATAGAAGTGCCAGGCAAAGTGCGTTCATCACTGACTTTCAAAAGTATCGATAGTTTCCTAAGAATGATTTAATTTTGGCTCCTGACAATTATTATGACATTTGCAGATGTAAATCTTAGGGTTGCAGTCTCTCTCAGTCTTTTGTCAGAACACATTTTTCATAAAAATGCAGGTCAAACAGCTTTCAAATTTAGTTAAAACAGGTTCCTTTGGCATGTTGTCTTTGTGTTTTGTGCAAATGATGATGAAATGTGCTCAATATTGTATTATTTTTGGTGAAAAAAGTCAAGATATACCTAATTCATTGATTTCAATAATTGAATTTTGAGGCAATTTTATATGGACTAGTTAAGTTCCTGAAAAATCTTTTTGATAACAACACATCTCCCAATATTCCGAGCAAGTGTGATGTCATTGAAGAAAAGGATTTCCCCCAACATCGTGGCAGTATATCCATTTGAGCCTACCTCAAATACGGGCTCAAAGAGATTCTGGGCTACGTTGGGGGAAACACAAGTCTTAGATAATATCACATGGGAAATACTGGGGGATTATATAGTTATACATAGATAGACCCACTTATTTTTATTCCAAATAAAAGTATTTTCCTGAGCGATGTTATTTTGACCTTAATGTGTCATTTTGGCAGATTAAGTCATTCTGTTCCAGCTTATTCAGGTAATAAGATCACAAACTCTTTCAGTCACAGTGCTCCAGTTGTATTACTTTCTTTTTCTATTGGATTTTCTTGTAAATTTTGAATGATACAATTGTCATCATCAAGGACAGGTGGAAGGACAATTATGTATTATTGTCAGATGCAGCATTTTATGTGAAGGCATCACGTTATCGTGATAATAAATTAATGTCAAAAAATGTTTCGAAATTTTTCCTTTGCCATGCTGTGCTAAGCTGTGTGTCACGTTCACTGTACCAAACTGCACTGCATGATCGAACACTGTGCAATGATCAGTAATTGCCTGTGGTTTCAAAAATTGTGTCAAAAATCTTGTCTTCGGTCACAACATATGAATAAAGCCTGATTTAAACTGTATTAAATTGGCATGTTCTACCGGTAAAAGTTGGATCAGTCTACTTTTTCCACTCATCTGAAGATTGCGAGATCTTAAGAACATATATGTAAATAATTTCACACCTCATCTTTGAACATATGTAAATAATAATTTCACACCTCCCATGATTGTGACTTGTCGATTATTTATTAATACACCAGTGAAAATTACCAGGCTTGGAGTACAATGCAATATGAAGATGATGATGATTATGTTCTGAGTACGTAAAATGCTGTTTGAAATATTGGAGGGAATCCTCATGCCGTCATTGTACTTATAAAAGGAACAAAAAAATAAACTCTGTCAGTAAGCAAAGTCATACAAGTTAAGTTTTAGTGTTTACTATTTGACGGTGGTTGAGCCATCTATCGTGTGTGTCACATGTAAATGCACTCAACCAACTTAATGGCAGCGACTTAGACAGATCGACATGTTGACAATATAGACTCACAATTGGAATGCTGATCATTGTTGTAACTCCAATGAACTCTCTTCCTTGTCTGGACAGTATACTACCAGTCAATAACAGAGAAATTAACTCTGCAAAAGTTGAAACATTGTCTGGAAGGAGGTAACCCGTGTTGTTAAAATAACACCACATACTCACAAATGTCCTGCTGTCCAGTGTCATCATTTGCAAACTTTGGGCTGTATTTGTGCAGATCTGGTCTTGTTTGGACTACATCTCTGTTTCAACTTTCATAGAATTCAAACCCACATTTGCCTTATTCTTTTGATATAATGGGTCAATTCCATGGCAGATCACATCAGAGCAAAGGACAAATTCAACAGGTTAATGTTCTAAGGTGAGATTAGATCTCCCATGTAACTCAGAACTAAGCCTTATAGTTACAAAGTTTTGTAAAACCATACCTTCAGTGAAGCAATCTTGCACAAATCACTGCAACTTCATCCCAATTGGCCCAGCTTAGCTGATATCACCATGGAGTCCCATTCTTGATATCTACATGTATTATAGAGAAATACATATATCAGGATTGAAAGTCAATTTTTATCAGATTTACCTCTAAGCACATTGACCACTGTGCACAAATATCAAAGGCGAGAACAAAGTAAAACCACACTGTCTACACTACACTTAGTGCCAACATCAGCAGTCACAACCACTCAGCTAAAACAATTTTTGAGGCCTTGTTCAATATCATTAAGAAAATATCCTCTCATTTGCTATGAAGTGTATTATTTTTATTTTATTTATTTATTAAAGTTATCTTTGATAATTGTACAGAGCGTAGGGGATGAAACTATTCTTAAACCTTTGTCACAATGACACTTGAAAGAACTTTCATAAATCAGAAAAAGACATTTTGATAAGGCAACAATGTAGGTACCAGGCACTTCAAGGTACTCTACACTTGAAAATACTGGGAGTTATTTAGCTGGTGTACATATTAAAATAGTACCTTTCACTTATTTTCTGAAAGAAGCTAGCCAGTGCTCCATGCAATGCCTTCCACAATATCTAAATAAAAGCAAAAGTTCAAAAATGAGAAAGAGAGAAATAGTAACTCCAATATTAAACTGACCATAGTCTCTATATAAAATCATATTTACGCCATGCTGAACTTAAAGTGAAGTAAATTAGAGAACAGATATTTGTCTCGGTTATAATTCATTCTTTATGTTTGAGGGAAATAGTTCCCTGTTGTTCACCTGCATTTACAATACTCAATCCTCTGATTGATTGATTGATTGATTGATAGATTTGGTATTGCAAAATAAATCCTTGAGTGAGATTGAAGGATGATGATGCCTTTGATTATATCAAAACTTATCATGTACATGAACCTCAAAGTTTATTGTCATAGAATTCAGATTACTGTGCATGCAACAGTAAATACACAAATATCACTTGGTGGACACATCAATATAGAATTATTAATTTTGTAAAAGTTAAAAAATTAATTGTTCAATGATATGCCAAAGTAAATGAGAATATGCTGATCAGTGTACTGAACTGTAACTCTTGTATGTTGAATATTTATGATTAAATTGAAAATCCTCTAGACTGCATATGACTAAAAGATCAAATCAAAGGAGGCTGTGCTTCCACTTGAAGCAGTTTCACATCCACCAAAGCAATATACTATGACCTGTGACCTTTGGGAAAGCATTGATTCATCTATGTTCAATTTTACTAATCAACCGAAGAAATATGTTACATACTGCCCATCTGTATTCAATCAACTGCAATAAGTTTTCAGATTTTGTGATATGACCTAGGCTGTGTGCTAAGTTTATTTCATTGTGTCCTGCATTTATTGACAGTAAAACTGTGGCATCAGGTTAATAGTTAATAAATCTTTCATATGCCTTTCCTGACAACTGCACAATGGTCTGACCATTTATGGTATTATGTTCCGTACAAGTTGGTCAATCTCAAAATCTATCGTGACTGCAGTATTCATTAATGTGGCCACCGATTTCAAGCAATTTTTATCATTACAAATGTAAACTAACCTGGCATTTTTACTTTAACAATTATTCTTTGGGGGACTATTTTAGCCGATCAACCTAAGCTTTGTTGATCTAACAATTACTTTTCATTATTTATGACTTTTCAGACTTTCAGTGGCCAAGGTCCAAGAGGCAGGTAAATACAAGTATATTGACTGACAAAGTGTATTATTGACACTACCAGGTCAGAACATGATATTTTAACTACAAATTTCATGCAAAATACACGATGAGATTATAGTCTGATATGACCACAAAATGGATTGTACAGGCTGTCAAGGTGCTGGTCAGTCTCACCACCCCCTGGTGGACAGCAACATCATTATGGCGGCCTCCAAGCTGGCAACATCTGAAGAAATTCTGGATGAAATTGGAGAAGATTTTTTGACTTGTCCAGTCTGTCTGGAACAGTACAAGAATCCAAAAATTCTGCCATGTTATCACACCTTCTGTCAACAATGTCTGGAAAAACTGGTGGAAAAAAGAGGAAGTTTCAATTGTCCAACTTGTCAGAAGTCAGTACAACTTCCTGAGGACAGAGTTTCTGGTCTTGATAATAATTTCTTCATGAATTCAATGTTGGAAGTTTTGAAGAAGAGAACAGAGGAGTCTGCTGATCAAAGTGAAAGTAAATGTGAGTTTTGTGAAGAAACTGAAGCTTCAGTGTTTTGTGTGGATTGTGAGCAGTATTACTGTAGAGTGTGCTGTGAGAAATTTCACAAGAAGCTGAAACAAGCAGCCATGCATGAAGTGTTGACTGTAGAAAAATCCGAGAAAGGAAAGAGAAGGAGAGCATCTGTAAAATTGATACAAAACTGCAAAATTCATCCCAAGCATGAGATTAATTTCTACTGTGATTCCTGCAGGATTCCCATTTGTGTGGAATGCACTGTCATTGACCATCGTATTCCTGACCATAGTCATCGATATCTTCAAGAAGTGGCCGATGAATGCAACAAGGAGTTGTCAGTGCTGGTTGAGAAGTTGAAAGTGAAAGCAAGAGAAGTGGACCACAGCAGAGCAGAGGTCAAGGATGCATGTAAGAAAGTGACAGAACAGTGTTTGGTGAACAAACAAAAAGTCGGGAAACAGAAAGACGCCCTCATCGACAAGATAGAGAAAGAAGAAAGAAAGCTGATAGAAAAGTTAGACACCAACTGTAGTTTGCAGGTCAAAGGTCTTGAAAGTGACATCGGTAACCTTGAATTGAAATATGAAAATCTTATCAGTACTTGTAGTTACACTGAAGCACTGATGCATCATGGGAATCCAGCTCAGCTTGTCTCAAAAAGTCCAAATGTACTTGTCAAACTTCAGGAGTTGGTTTCCACAGATACCAAACCCAGTCTAAAACAAGAGGTGGTGGAGTTCTTCCCTTCTGATGACATCACAACAGATGGAATCCTGGGATTGCTGAGGTCTGATGTTTGTATCTCACAGTGTGCAGTTGACAACAAGTGTCTGCTGAAAGGCGGATCCATAAATGCACAGACCACAACCAAGGATAGATCTGGAAAACCAGTGATTCCAAGACAAGCAGTGGAAGTGACATTGACAAAACCAGATGGATCAAAGACAAACCTTGATGTGACAGACAAGAGAGACAGCACTCACACAGTGGCTGCTAACATTGACATGGATGGTAAATATCAAGTTGCCATGACAATTGGAAATCAGGAAGTACCAGGATCACCTTTTGAAATTCCTGTCATCAAAGGATTGGTGAAAACACTGGGTAAGCTTGGAAACAATATAGGAGAGTTTAATACACCATACAGTTTGACAATCAACAAAAAAGGAGATTTGGTTGTAACTGACTTCAACAACTTGAGAATACAAATTATTGACTTGGATGGAAATTGGAAGAAAACATTTGAATTTAAACAGTTTGGCAAGGCATTTCATCCACTTGACATAGCAATATCAGCTGATGACAGATACTTCATGACAGATTTTCACAACAAACAAGTGGTTGTAAGTGATGAGGATGGGAAAGTCATCACAACCTTTGGACAAAATGAACTGAAGTACCCAAGAGGTATCAGCATCAGCCCACTAGATGGCGCTGTTTATGTGTCAGACTGGGATGGACAGGGTGGAGATAAAACAGACAAGGACGCACACTGTATCAGCAAGTACACACAGGGTGGCCAGTACATCAAATCATTTGGTAAATTTGGTGAAGAGAATGGTGAATTCAAAGGATCATGGATGATGGTTCATGACAAACGAGGGCTGTTATTTGTTGCAGACTGTGATAATGATCGCATTCAGGTATTCAATGCAGATGATCAGTTCCTGTACAAATTTGGAATCCCTGGTAAAAAAGATGGTCAGCTGTTTGGACCAAGTGGCTTATGTCTTGATTCGGACAGTTTTGTGTACGTCAGTGATTGCAGTAATCGCATTCAGAAATTTGACAGCAGGGGAAGATTCATATCTCGTCTCGATAGAAAAGAAGATGGATTGAATAAATCGACAGGATTGGTGATAACTGATAGTGTTCCGAGGAAGATGATTGTTGCAGACAAAAAAAGTCACTGTATTAAAGTGTTTGAAGTCTGAAGACCCTGAACACTTCAAGATGTGTCACAAAGGAACACATGGAAACTGTCCTAAACACATACACCACAATATAGACATTCACTAACACACAGATGCAGACACAAATCTTGCTAGTGGAGTGCAATTGTTCAGACTTTTAAACTCAAAACTTTAAAATCTGAGAAAATCCAGAGTATATCAACCATTATATAAATGATGGAAATCTTGTAAACTTAAGTAAATGAACTAAGGAAAAAAGTTTTGTTTGTAAGTAAAATTGAAATACGACAAACATAAACACACTGTTAATTTGTTACTATGAAATAAATGTCAAGAATTATAGAAGTGCAAGGCCAAGGTGCACTCACCACTGACCCAATTTTACCACAAATTGATCAAGCCAGTAGTGTACATGCACTTTTTTACATGTGTACAATCTAATATGTAAGCAAGTGTAGATGCTACAATATCACCAGATGGAAATTTGGCTGTCTTCTCAACCAAAGCTTGTACAGCTTGCCTGAGTAATAAATCAACTATAACGGATTCTAATAGAAGCCATCACCTATGTAGTTTCTACCATTCCACTCAATCAATCAAATAGGTTCAATGCTTGATCACCGGGACCTGCAAATCATGGCTAATTCCCTTTTCATGAAACTGAAATTGCCAAGGAACTGTGAGCCATTTCTACGTTTAATATAGAGAAGCTAATGATAGCTTATCATTTGATAGCAAGAAGATTAAATGTCATCCCAGAGATATCATCAGCTATAAATTTTAGCTCCATTGAGTTAATTAAGCTAAAGTTAATTTCTATGCCTGATTGTTGTTAATTAATTTATATACATCAATCTTTCTCCTTGCTGCTCTTATCACATTGGACTGAAATTTGTTTATAGATTATTATGGATTATTTTTAATACAACAAGACCAGATAAGTTTTCAGTGGGTGTGGTTTTGTCATTAATACTAATTTTTGTAATTTATCAGAATAAGACATTCTCACAAATACTGCATCATAAGATAATAATGGATATTGTCAGCAGTACTTATTTTAGAAATACCGGTAGTCTTCTAAGAAGTTCAGCATAATTCTGTATCAATTCTCAATTATATGTGTGACAAGGTTTTGAAATCGAGGTATTTATTCAGAAGTACTTCAACATAGCATCAGATCATGTAACATTATTGTAGCACATATATCTATCCAGAAGTACTGTCTTAAGTTGAATTGTCTTTCGTCATATCCATACTGTACAGATTCACATATTATTTCTCATTTTTTGTCTGAATATTCCTCCTTTGTGTGTAAGGATAAGAGATTTAATTCATGCACCATAGCAGACATACAACTGACATTTTTAACAATTCTTCACAGCATATCCTTCTTTGATCCTTATGATGTAGTTTTTATGCATTTTCTTTGCTGTGTCTCATAATATTTTATGCTTATTTGCTAAATTGTCAGTCATACTTTTAGAAAAAATAGATAAACATTGAGAAAAGAAATTTAGAGGTGATATGAAATTTAATTGTTGATTTGCATGTTTGATGAACTTTCCTTAGGGATATAGATCTGGATTGACTTGACCAAAGTTGACAAAACTGTACATAGAAGATACTTGATATAACAATAATGAAAGTCACATAGCATTTTTACCCTAGCTTATTAAGTTACATATTAAACAAACTTTCCTCATAATAAATAAATCTGAGAAGATTTGATCATGATTGACAAAACTTGCCATGTATATTGTAGATACTATGATAAAGCAATGATGAAAGTTGTTAAGCATTTTTCATCACCTAGTTACTAATTTGCATCTTTAACCCTTTCACCACCATGGTTTGTCCCAAATCCATCGTTTTCTATGGTAAAGTTGGACCTGTATACAGGGAACTGGGGGTGAAAGGGTTAACGAACTTTACTAAAGTGTATCAAACTTACTGAGGATTGACGAGACAATGATAATTGTATTAGTGAAAGACATTTTGTATTTTCATGTCAGCTATTTGACAGTTTTCATTTTTAATGAACATTCCGTGTTAGGTACATTAAATTGAAAGGACCTGACCAAAGTTGATCAAAGTGTCATGATAAAGTTCAATAAATACTAGTGAAAATCACTTTGAAAATCATCTTGCATTTTTGTGTCAAATATATATTTCAGTTTTGCACAACACTTGAAGGAGTTAACCATAGACAATATTACACTTACTATGAATGTAAAGTGGTGATACAATGACAGCAGTCAAAAAATTATTTTCGTTTCATATATTTTCAGTAAAATAAATTAAGCTGTATGATCTTATAATTTTAAAAATAAGTTTGTCTATTGCCTGATAAGTCTACAGATATTTTTGATCAAGAATTTCAATTTGTGATTTCCAACTTTACATTGATACTTGAATATTTGGTATTCACCGACCTTTGTGAAATTAAATTGACAAATAGTCTCTGACATTCTCAACACTTTCTCCAACTTTAAAAATTTGTTGTACTTGTTCCACACAAACACTTGATGTCACTTGTCTATAAACCATGCTGATTTTTTATTGCACAGTATGGACCTGTCTCTGTATGGCCAGATCATTAGTCTCACCCTGTCATTAATGATGAAAATATACAACTATCTTCTTGCCACTGTATGGTAGGAATAGAGCTGTTCACAGTTTACGTCATTGTTCTCTCATTATTATGCAAAAATAAATATTTGTCCAAATTTTTAGATTACGCTTTTGAATATTCCACAAGCAAGAATGATAAAAACACATCTTAGTAGGTGACTACTAGTGTAATAATGAATACGTAAAGACATATTCACGACTTAGAGTACCACAAGCTGCAAAAACAGCCATGCATGCATCATTGATAAAATTTATTCGCATTTTAAGCAGCGTCGTCCGATGTCACATGCATACAGCTATATTTAGTAACAAACCTGTAACCATGAACAGCGCTACAGTGTGGCTCTTGAACAGATATTCAGACTCAAATTTGTAAAATACTTTACTGATATACCACTTCAACTTGACAATGTGTAGTCTCATTTTGAAGCTCTTGGAGTACACAATTTTCAATGTTTTGTGAAAATCAAAGCTTTAATTTTTCCCAAAGAGTGAACACGGGAATGGTAGCCATTTGGAACATCATTTGTGAAGTAAACAGTATCTCTGGTACCACAATTTGCAGCCTGATCCCTCATTATAATTCTTAACTTTGAAAGACAACAATTGAAAGTTTCTTGAAGGAAGCAAAGAGTTTAAATCTTACAATTTTGAGTGAACTACCTTAAACAATTTTCAAATGAATTTTCTTCATCATAAGAATATTAGACTGTCAACAGTCCCTTGTGTCTTTTGGGATAGTCCCTAACAGATACGCTGGGGGGTTATAATGCCGCTGACCTATCTATCAGTGAGTGCCGAGACCTCATCCCTATAGCTTTAGCACTCAAGGTCATGCCTGCAGCATTCCCAGCTCCCACCTTTGGGTATACTTGGCGAGCCCCAATGTGCGAGAGACTATATACCAATAATAGAAAACAAAAGGCACAAGGAACTGTAGGCAGTCTGTGTGATATGCTCAGTACAAAGCAATATGGTAGGTGACTTTATTAGAGTAATCATAATGTTAAAACCAACATTTAGGTTATTCTATTCAGATAACCAATAAGTTCCATGGAAAACACGTTCAAAGCAAAGGATAAAGTCTTTCATTGATTGAGCAATAATGTTTTTAGATGGGATCAGATTTCCCATGTAACTGAATACCTAAAGGCCCTTAAGAAGTAATGGTCACAATCATAGTTTGAAAAAGCACTACCTTACTAGTAAGTGGATCATCTTGCACAAACCATTTCCAGTTCCTATCTGACAATGTTACGTACCAGACATCAACTGAATCCATTCATTTTGATATCTTGAGAAATATATCAGCTAAACAAGGGTTGAAAGTCAAATGACAATTTAAAGGGGTAGATTGTTTGTTTATCAGCTTTATCTTTGAGCAAAGTGACGGTAAATTGTAAATCTAATCAATTATCTTATCAAACAACTTGATAATGGCAAAGTAACACTCGGTATTTTCCTTGACTTCTCTAAAGCTTTTGATACAATCAATCATGAAA
>LD352188.1:0-38481 GCA_001465055.1 Ptychodera flava | reverse complement strand
CCCCTACATCTACCTGTACACCAAATACTGAGACGGTAGCTTTGGCAGTATGGGAGCCTATACATCCGCACATACCCACAAATATACAGACATGCAAATCAATTCAGCTTATACGATAACCTCACATTGGTATACCAAATGTGAGTAAAAATAGTAAAAAATCATTGAAAGTTAGCATTACGGGCTCTTTCAGTTTTTTCCCTCCACCATGATTTCAATCACTATTTGAATGCAAGTCTTCCAACCCCTGCTATTTAAGAATGAGAATAGATCATGCAAAACTACATATACAACAGTTTCCAATGGAAAATTTCATGAAATTGTATTAAGTTTTTGATTTTTTATCATAATACCACAATCGAGGTTATCTACCCCAAATATATACCCCTTCATCCTATGAGTACACTATTGCTACCATACTAAACTTAAGATTCTCAGCTTTTTGAAAATATATAGTATGATGCAGTTTTCATGTCATCTTTGATAAAAAATATTGATTTGAAAACAGAGTGTTGGGTATAAGTGCAACAATATTGAAAAATCCTTGGTATGTGCATATTTGTATCTCTGATACAATTTCAATGTTGTTGATATTTGAGTCCTTCTGGTTTGTCAACTGCCATATTTACATTCCCTATAACTCTGATATTAATAGTCTCCAATTTCTACTCAAAGTAGACATTACAGCTACCTGCTAAGATTACCATTTCCTCTGACCTTGTTCAACCTGAGATAGTATGTATATCTATGCATAGTTATATCTTAGTTATGAAGGATTCTTCTACAACACATCCATTCTTTCCACTGGGCTCCATGTCTAGGCACAGCCTAATGATATTACACATAAAATGTCTTCAAGTCCATCAGAGAAGTGTTTGAGTGTGTTATATAGATTGTATTTTCTGCCACTACTGATAGAGTATTCTGAAATTTTAATTGAGGACTGACTTAAAGTACAAAAGGGACTGTGTCATGTTTCCATTGATGTTCTTACCATGAGAGGTAGATAGTCTTTTAGGGATGATTACCAACCTGCTCACATGTACCAAGATACAGTTTATTTTTACATGAAAATAGTTGGCATTTGCAGAACATGCATTTGGGGAATTCTATATGTCATCTCTCTTAGTTTTGACATTGATCACACCATTGTAATGATCCATTGTAAATCTTTCTGACTCCAAACCCTTTGGAAAATAATGCCTTAAGTTAAATGATTTTTTTGACGAATATATTTTTACTTATAAAAACTGATGCATGGAGAAACAGACATGTGTAAAATAATATGTTGTCCATCTGCCAAGTTCTGCGCTACTTGAACCAATGTATTTGTAAGCTCCCTCATGTCTTTTCATCTTCACAATAGCTCAGTTAGTGGTTGATACACAGGCAACATTTCCCCATCATTTATTTGTTTGTGATGATTTCATCACCAAAATAAACAATATAACACTCTCTGTGTTTTAATTCATTAGTCTCTCTACCAATGAAATAAAAAAACACCAGGCAGCAATATTTTGTAAAAGTTTGATTGCATTCTGCTTGACATGTGTAATACTGCCCTCAGCAAACTTTTAAAGAAATGTTTTTGCTATACCTCACATTCTGTGATCTACCGATTCATTTCAGGGCTTGACAAATTTTCCATGATCTCTTGACCAAACAATTCTTATACAAGGCACTTATAATTAATGACAACAAAAGTTCTCAGATGACATTTCTGATATCAATTGAAAAATATATACACCACTGACCAGGAATTGCAACAATCAGTTTTTTTATTGTGAGTTCAGTGACATGGTTACTCTTTCCTACTGCAATAAGCCAACTCTAAACAAACCTTGGAAGTTTTATATTCTGTGAACAATATCACTGACCTATGGTATAGGTTTCAATGAAAGATCTTGATGAGAATTAAGTGCAGGTAAATTGTATGTTTTGGATTTCACTCATACTACCGTACTACTCACATCAACCAGTAATAGTTCCACTGATCTCAGTCAAAAACTTTGCTGAGAGCATGTGATGCATCAAACTTAATAGTAACATGTCTTAACAAATTGGTGAATTAAACTTGAGAGACGTTATCCGGATAAACAGTTGTTTTTGTGGTTTTACTGTATCTTTTAAATTTCCAAGGGCAATCTGTAAATCTACTCCTGAAATGCTGAATGTGGCACAAAAACATCAAATCATAGAGAATTAAGACAAACTACTATGCAAGCCTAGAAACTTCCCTGAGTTTTGTACCTAAATGACGTATGTATTTGATGACTGTATCACCCATTATCAAACTCTGAACTCAACTACTCAAAATGACACTATCATAGACCTCATGGAAAAGATTACCTGGAAGGAAATGATTAGTGAGAATTTTTATGCAATAATAGCCTTCAGAGAAATAACTAACATTTCAATAACACTTTCTCGTTGAACTTTTACTCAAACTTTTCTAAAAACCAAATTTGCTCAAATCTATGAAAACAAAGTCCATGATATGAATATCTTTGCCTTGATGAAGTTTCATTTGGTCTGGTCAACAGCAACAGTTACCATCGACCTATGACCTCTTGGGTCAAAGGTTTCTTTCGCGATTAGAGGGTCCCATCAAGTATGTCACATGAGCTACTGCACCAAAATGTGATCTGTTATGTTGTATATCAACACAGCCATCAGTTTTGGAACTATTACGCTTCCCCCTGAAAGCAGACATTTCAAATTGTGACATTTTACAAATGTAATAAAAAAAAGTTTGACAAATGAAGCACTTACAGTCATGATTTGCCAACTAGCAAAATGAAATCACCTGTACATGTAGACAATGGACACTTATATGTTCAAACTAAATAAAATTTCATAATTTCTTGTATGGGCTTGCTATCTTTCTGATAAAATTACATTTATGTAAAAATTAATGGTATTATCTTATACACTGTATGTATAAATAAGCATAAAATTATGGTGGCACATACTTCTTCTTTAATTTGTTCTCTATCTTTTTATGAAAGTCATGTCTTCAAGCAGTGTCTCAATGCTTCAGTTTGTCGGTCTCTGCCATTGTTCTAATTCAATTGATCAAGTCTTAGACTTTGATATATTCCAGGTCTGATAGTGTACTTCTCCTTGGAAGATCTGGAAATCAAACACAATACATGCAATATGTGTAGCAGAAAGGTTCAAAGTGAAATTTTGATTACAATCAAACAAATTTTATGGTCCCGCAGGTACATGATTTATGTGACTGATAGATTAAACTGTGTATACGCACCCTGGCACTCAAGTACTGATGTTCTTAAAAATACACCCTGTATGTGGTGCAGTGGGTCAGAGGTTGCAGAGCAGACTTTAGCATCTGGTACATTAGTTGAATTTTCCTCAGAGTCTGTTTATAGTGATTAATACGCCCCTTCATCAAACAATCACCAATCAGTCATTTCAGAATGCTGTCTACTTTGGTTTACACACTGTGTGAATCATTTTTAATAACACTTTGAAAACCTATGTTGATGCAAGACAAAGAATTTAGGCTGCGTTCACAAAAAAAAATGGGGGGGGGGGCTCAGGACTTGCAATTGAAATCTTTTTTTTTCCAGATCCCCTCCTCAATACCCTCAAAAATTTACAAGTCCCCGTCTATATGATCAAAAATTTTCAAGCCCCGGCCCTATTATCATATAGCCGCATATCTATCAGGAATGCACACAGAGTAAAAATAATTCTGCACGCAGATGTTTGACACTACCTCTTATCAGCAGGTTTTAGAGCCATTATTCCTGGGGCAAGTTTTTTAAATGCATCCGTGGACTTTTTGGATTTATCAGTCTGAGCCCACTTGAGGTTATCCAACTCTGGTCAGGTCAACGGCATATCAGCTGAACAACATGACAATCACTGAGAGAGTGTACAAATTGTGAATTCCTGGCTACATTTTGCTAAATTGTAAAGACTGAGCACAGTGACCCAGCAAAAATATATTTTTTTTCAAAAGTACAAGACATATACAATTTAGATGCTACATATAAATATTTTACAAAATTTACAATACTGGAAGGTTAAAATATTCAATCAAATAAATGTTTTAATCTAAGAAATTTTAGGTTTTATAATGGCAAATTTTGTAAAAAATAAATGATTCCATTTAGTCACATCAAGAAACTGCATTTGATACATTGCATAGAAATATTGAAAACATTATCAACAGTTGCAGCTCCTGTCCCGTTGCAAGCCAACTTGTTGTTTTTACGAATATTTTATGGCATTTACTCATTTTTAGAAATTTTCAAGATTAAAGTCTCAAAGAGCTACAAAACAGTTCTAGAATTTATTTAATTATTACTAATATTTAAGGCGATACTGAAGAATTCAAATTGCTAGGCAACAGTTGCTAAGGGTAATTTCCAAAATCAATCAAAATGCAAAGTTTTCATGGTCTCTTTGCATAATAAAGATTTTCAGAACCATACAATTCCAAAAGACGCAGCTTTGTCATGCGATTGGTCAGTGACGTCACACATATACAAATTTTCACAGCTCTATTTTAAAACTTTTCAGCTCCTACAAATTTGCACGAAATTTTCAAAAATTTCAGAATGTAACACGTACAGGAGATACCTATTTAGAGCCCCTAGCATGGATTAGGTTATTTGTTCAAGTACAAACGATTTTTAAACCGGAAAATATCTACTGTGTCATTTTGTGAAATTTTGGACGGTTTGACAGTGATATCTCATAAATGGTCCGGAATTTTTAGAAACGCATGCTTATCTATATTCTCAACTATGACTTCAATAATCCTACCAAAAGTCAGCTAAGTTCGCTTACAATTGAGAGAGTTGAAAGATTATCAGTATTTTCAAATTATCAGGAATCAAAAATCCATAGAAAACAACAGAACGGTAAAACTTTGCACGTGCAAAAGTGCACGTTGGAACGTTGCCAGCGATAGCAACCAATGCACGCTTTGAATCCTTTCGTATTGCCTTAACCATTGGACTACATCAAAATGCTGTGAGCCAAAATATTTTCAGGTCCCCCTATAGGTAGAGTAAAACTTTCAAGTCCCCCTGCCTCGACTACCCCAAGAATTTTCGAAAATCCCCCTGAATTCCTCCAGCCCCCCATTTTTTTTTTGAACGCAGCCTTACTTACTTTGTCTATTATTGGAATTGTGCCAAACCTATGGAAACATTCAATGGGTGGGTGCTTGATAGCAATTTATGAACCCCTTCTCACTAGACTTCCACTTTGGTGCCATAGAATAGTTTTCAAATAATTAGAGTCTATTATTTTGCAATTTGAAACTCAAAATGTCAAACTTACCATACCATTATGATTGAAAATGGCTTATATAATGATATTCTGTTATTTGTGAAAATATTTATATCAAACATTTATATATTTGCTCATTAAAAAGACAGGCTAAAGTACTGGTATTATATATCTATCATAGAAAACTTGAAGATTGCAAATTTCCGAAAATGTTACCTGCTCACCCCTGATTTCCTGTAAGCAGGTCCATGCTTACCATTGATAACAATCGGTTTGGGTCAAACCATTGTGGTGTAAGGGTTGAGGATATAGCATACAGTAAGGTTAGTACAGCTGGCAGTTGCCGGCTAGCTTATCTATTGTTGCCAGGGAAGTTGTCATGAAAAGAATATATAATGTAAAGGTCAGTTAAGGTCATACAGGTTCTGCTGGTACATTCACGTCTGTGCCAGTCACTGCAGACTTCTGACACTGTGGAAGATTGGGTGGTCACTTGTGCTATTCCAAAACTTGGTCTTTTTCATACGTAAGTGTGACTTAAATTGGAAAAATTCAGGTAAATTTTACAATTACATTCTTTGTACATTGAATAAGGTTCACTGAAGACAGAGAAAGATATGTCTTATAAGGGTCACCTATAGGAAGACAGCATATAACCCAGTTGTATGACATACCTGCATTCCAGTCATAACTCGTGTCTTCCACTATAGAAAAGCATATACAGAAAAGGCCACACATGTTTTGCCTTTGTCAGAGCGACAATGCCCTACTGAAGAGATATGTTACAGTGGTGTTACATGGGGAGAGAGGTATACCTCTGTAATGACTATAATCACCTGTAAAGACCAAGCCATATTGGAACACTAAAACATGAAAAGACTTTCAACAGATCTTAAACTGAACTTTCATTATGAGTGTTTTAAAGCAGAGATATGGGTATACGGTACAGTAAGTAAACTATACAGGATGCTTTGTTGTTACGGTGTGTATGCCAACTTTGCCAGGCACAGGTACCAGGAAATAGATTGAAAAAATTCTCACTAAACGGACCAGTAAATGCATGCTATAGAGACAAAAAACAGAGCTAAAATGCAGGCAATCTGATTAAAATCAGATGTAGAGTATGGCGGCGTCTTTTATATCGTACTTAAGCGGTATTCTCTTGCTGTCGCCTGCAGATAGAGGCGACAGCAAGAGAATACCGCGCAAGTACAGACGTCGCCGTAGTCTCTACATCTGATTTTAATCAGATTGATGATGCAGGGTAACCATTACTGGAGTTTTGTGTAATCTAGGTATGCTTATAGTTGATAGCCACAGCGTGTTGGAAACCAGCAGCTGAATGTTGATAGAGAAATATTTAGCAGTACAAGTGGCATGAAAAAATTGTTCAGCAAAACAAACTCTTAGATATAATGGTAAATGCAACATAGTTTATATATGATATGAAACAAATTATTTTTATGTTTTATTACTTTCAGTGAACTTTGACTGAATAGAGGCATGGCTTCATCATCTGACTTTGGTGAAAAACTGCTGACAGACATTGATGACAAGGTATTGCTGTGTGCCATTTGTATGGAGCGTTTCAAGTCACCGAAAATACTGCCTTGTCATCACACATTTTGTGAACATTGTCTCACAAAATGGGTCAAAGCAAACAATAGTCAGCTGATATGTCCAACATGCAAGAATCAATGGCCTTTATCCTCTGGAGGGGTACCAGCTATCACCAGCAATCGATTTTTGAATGACCTTTTGGAGGTTATCGGAGATGTCAATCCTGGAAGGGTCAGTGAGGCAGTCTGTGACGGGTGTAAGAAAGAGGCCAAGTATTGGTGTGGTGACTGCGGAGGACAATTTTATTGTGATGTCTGCATTAAAAGTCATAGAGCAATGAGAGTCTGCCAAGATCATGAACCAATGACAATGAAAGAATACAATGAAAAGATGTCAACACAACACTTCAGAATGACTAAAGCCAGATTCTGTCCTACACACCACAGTACTAAATTAGAATTCTACTGTGATACTTGTCAAGTGCCAATATGTTATAAATGTACAGTGGTTGACCACCCAGCACCTGATCATAAGATGTTGTCACTAGAGTCAGCGATGGAGAAGTACATGCCAGAAATGAAAGCACACTCCCAGAATATTGCTCAGAAAGTCACCAATTTAAAACTCAGGAAGGACGGAGCACATGATCTTCGAAAAGACTTGGATGCAAACAGGTCTACAGCTGACCAACAAATTAACACACTGTATCAAAAGTTAATTGATGAAATTAAACAGCAACAAATGAAAATGTTGGGTCAAGTTGATGATATCTACATATCAAAATGTAAACAAAGTGATGCCAATATAGAACTTCTGGAACATAAAATTGCCAGTGCAGAAAGTATGCTTTCATATCTGAACCATCTCTTGACTTTTGGTGGAGCTGTGGACATCATGACGGCACAAAAACAGATGAAAGATCAACAGCAGCACAATGATAATTTGACCAATGTACCTTATGCTGACATTGACAGTGACCTGGTATTTACAGAAAATTCTGAGTGTTTACGGATTAATCTTGGTGTTGTCAAAGGAAAAAATCTGACTAAACCAGGTATGTTGTTAACCCTTATTCGACAAAGTTCATATTTCACCATCATGTCACATTGGCTAAAACTTAAATGAAGCACAACATGTCCCATATGGTGTATTTTAACAAAAAAGTGAAAATTTGAAGACCTCTGAAAACAGAGATTCTTTCGAAGGTGTGTTTTTCTTGAATAATAAGAAATTTACGCATACAATAATTGCCACAGGTGAACAACGTTAAGCATAGTTTTAAATTGTTTAATGTGACATACAAGCAGCTAAACTTTAAAGCTGTCTACATGATCTGTTGTAGGAATGAATTAATTTGATGTATGTGTGCAGGTAAACCAATACAGTCTGAAGTAGGGAAGAAAGATGGAGATAGGATGGAGACAATCACACATACACAACTCCAGGTGCAGAGGAAAGAGGAAAATATGACAAAGCAGACTAGTAACACTGGACTTGAAGTGATCGAAGGAAATGAACTTGGTGATGTTGAAAAGAAACAGACACAGCCTGAGCCTCTGGTAGTGAAAGCCAAACAAGATCAGCCAATAAAAGCAGTCCAGTTGACAGAAGGAGATACTACAAAGTCTACTAAAACCAAGCGATCAAATCTTACAACATGTGAAAGGGAAGATTCATCAGGTGAGTGAACTGTCTTAAGTAAACAATTATAATTTATTCAGTACATTTATTCAGACCTAAATTTTGATACTTTGACTGTACCTTGAAACAATTTGATAGGGCCTGCTGAATATTCATCTCTGAGATTTATAAACTAAAAATTGAACAAACTGGAAGAAAAATGTACATTGCTTATATATTTTGATGAGTTTGTTTCCATGAAGTTACATTTGTTGTTCTGCTGTGTGTATGGCATTCTAAAATAGAAGTTGACAACACCATGATCACTAACTGGAAATGTATTGACGCCAATTATAATTTTCTTGGTTGAGTCAAACCAAAAACAAGTGTACATGTATGTTTGTAACTCATTTTAAGTCCATCATCATCAAAGTTAGACTAAAAGTGAAGTGTAAACTTGTGCCTTAAGTAATGCATTAGAAACAGAGAGTAGCAGTAAAAATAACCAAAACTCTAGCATAATACACAGGCTATTGTTCAGAGTAACCATGTTTATGTTATTCACAACCTTGAATATGGTCAATGCTGACACACATAATTGGGTCAAGACATAATATGCACACTTCACCTTTAGCAAAGTGTTCTGTTCAATGTTGGACACTTTATTTAGTTTGACATTTTTGTTTATTTTTACTCCCTACATGACATCTATGCAAATTAATGAAATTCAAAACTTCCTTATAAATGTGTCTGCAGGTAAACCAATACAGTCTGAAGTAGGGAAGAAAGATGGAGATAGGATGGAGACAATCACACATACACAACTCCAGGTGGAGAGAAAAGGGGAAAATATGACAAAGCAGACTAGTAACACTGGACTTGAAGTGATTGAAGGAAGTGAACTTGGTGATGTTAAAAAGAAACAGACAAAGCCTAAGTCTCTGGTAGTGAAAGCCAAACAAGATCAGCTGACAAAAGCAGTCCAGTTGACAGAAGAGATACTACAAAGGCTACTAATACAAAGCACTCAAATCTCAGACGATGTGCAATGATAGATTCATCAGGTGAGTGAACTGTCTTAAGTAAACAATTATTCGGTACAAGACCTAAATTTTGATACTTTGACAGGCTTTTTAATATTTTGTACTTTGAAAAGGCATATTGAATGTTCATCTCTGGGATTCATAAGGATAAAATTGAACAGACTGGAAGAAAAATGTTTCTCATCTAAAGGCCAGATCTCCGGGATGAAGTTTGTTCTGGGATTCATAAAGATAAAATTGAACAGACTGAAAGAAACTGTCTCTCACTTAAAGGCCAGGTCTCCGGGATGAAGTTTGTTCTTGTCTGTAAGAGAATGGGGTGTCATATATAGCTTTTTGTTTTCCATTGAAATTGTAATCTAGTCAGTAAATTTCCTGGCCAGTCAATCTGACGCCTGACACAGGCCTTGAAAGTTATGGAATTAACTCGTTACATTTGTTGTTCTGCTGTGTATATGGTATTCTAAAATAGAAGTTGACAATACCATCACTAGCTGAAAATTTATTGTGCAGAAGCAGATTATACAGATTAAACCAAATGGCATAAAACAAGTGTAGGTTTAATTCATTTTAAGTTAATCATGACCAAAGTCAGACTGTGAAGAAACATGTAGCAGCAAAAACAATCCAAATCCTTGCATTTATATGATGCGTCAATCCTAAGACACTGAGTTGGATAAAGTTTGACATTTTTGTCCATTTTTATACACTACATCACCTCTATACAAATTTACTAAAATGCAAATCTACCCTATAAATCACGTGATATTTTTGATATCACACAAACTATGATCCTCAAACTGGACAAAATAATAAAATATTTTCTCATGCAATTTATATATTTTGTTTCCTTCAGTAAGCTCAGTAAATCTCAAATGACAATAAAATAAATGTGGAGTACTTTATTTTCATGTGGAATTTATTTTCGCTATTTTTGCAGGGGCAAATTTTCTGTGAAAATTCATTCCACGCTTAACATGTGGCTTCAAATCCTTTGATCTTGGCGGCAAGCTGTGATTTGTTTCCAATGAATTCAATGGTAAACTCTTGGGCTTTATTATAGTTTTCACAAAACATTGTACCGCTTGTTCACCATACCTGCAGCAGAAATTAACACTTTATCAGCTTTGTCATCATTCTGTTTGTACCGACAAACTAGTGACCCCTGAAAAAAAATACCACAAATGTTATTCACACCGTATGTCTGATTACCATTATTATATTTTGAAAAAAAAAACATGCATCAAACTCACGATTTGTTCGGTTTTACATTCACTATTATTCTGGGGAAGTTTGTTAGCTGTAGCATTGGTTGCCGAGAACAGTGCATACAAAAGAGAAGGCGATCCCAAGATTGATAGGATGTACTATGGCTTTCAAGGGGTTGACCAATGGTATCAGTGGTCATAGACAGCTATGATATGATCAATGTATGAAAACATTCCCGTGAAGCTGTCACTTCTTTCAATTAGGCGAAAATAAATTCCAGCGAAAATAAAGTATTTCACAGTAAATCATTAAATGAAAATGTTGAACTGCCACTATTCTTTTGGTGTTGTGATTCTGATTACTTAAAGAAAGGTTTATTTTATTCATGACAGTAAAAGCTGACCTGATAAATTCACATTGTCACACTACCATATCTTGAATTTTTACCAGTTTATTGGCCAGCATACCAGAAAAGACATTTTTACAGAATGTTTTGAAATATTGTTCCTATTCAATTTTGTTGTTAGCAAATGCATGAATCTGTTCATGAAATCCAGTGTTTGCTGTCATTCATAAAGGTTAACGAAAGAATTTTGACTTGATCACTGCAAACGAGAGAAATATGAGCAAACGATGAATTTTGAACTGAAATCTACAAAAGTGTTGCCATGGTAACAGCCTTCACTAAAGTAAACAAATGTTTGCATAACACATGTATTTACGTTAGTGTAGTTTAAAAAAACAAATGAAGTCTAAAACCATTTCTTATGCTTTGTAAAGTTAGTTTTACTAAAGATTTTTACTGTTGCCATGGTAAAATGACATTAAAATATCAAAATTACAAAAGTAGCATACTTTTAAAAAATGCCCTATTGAATGGTCATCGTGTGGCTGTTTGATTTATATCAATAACTGTTCTCAATTTTGAGCTACATCGACAAACAGCTAACTGTTACAACATTTCAATTTCATACCATTCATTTACTTTTGACCTTTGACCTTTGCACCCCAGTGGTCAGCTGGTCAAAAATTTAGTTTTGCATGTCAGTTAAATTCTTGAAAGAATATAAAGAGGTGCAAAAGGTTAAGCCTTAATTCTACAATATGTCAAATGAGGTCATCCATGGTGCATGTGTTTTACAAAAATCTTTACATTTCTATACAAAAACAATACATTTTGAAAAAAGATATTTAATAGAAATGGTAAAGGAACAATAAAATATTAAATAAATATAAAAGACTTCACTCTGATGAACTGTCATTTTGATGCACTTTGATATTCGTCAATATCTATTTCCAATTTCAAGCTATATCAGCAGACATAGCTTCATGTTAGGTGAAAATTACACTTTAAATCACTTATTTGCTTGTTTGACCTTTGACCTCTCTGACTTGTGGTCAGTTGGATTAATTGGGTTTGTTGAGTCAAGGTCCAAATTCAGGACAAAAAACTTCCAACTGGTTTAGAATTCCACAAAATATGGAACAAATATATCCCTAATACAAGCTATAGAACTACAGCATTTCTATTGCTAGACCAACAATACAATGTTGAAAAGCAAGTTTTATGAAGCAAAATTTACAAGGTTACCATGGTAAAAGGACATTAAAATGTGAAATTACAAAAATGAAAAAAGTTGAGAATTTACTCTGATTAATTGTAATTTTGATGAAGTTTGATTGGTATCGATATCTAGTCTCAATTTCAAGCTGTGTTTGTGAGAACAACTTGTTACACGGCAAATGTATTGAAATTCCATGCTATTGATGTGCTTGTTTTAACCTTTGACCTTTCAGGTGGCTGGTCAAAATTCATACTGGAGGGTCAAGGTCCTAGTCCAGGACAGAAGTTCAAGGATCCATGTGGTTTGACCTTCCACAATGATCGACTTCTGGTGTGTGACAAGGACAACAACATTGTTCAGATACTGAACCAAGACTACACATGTGGAAAGGTGCTAGGAAGTTTCAGCGGTCAGTTTGCCAAGCCATTCAAGCCACAGTCCGTAGCTGTCTCTAAGGACAACCATTACTTCATACTTGATGACAATAATAAACAAATTATTGTTTGTGATCAAAATAATAAAGTTATCAGAATAATTACTTTACCTGCAAATATAAATCCCTACTGCATAGCTCTCTTGAAAGGGTTTGTTTTGGTCACTGATGTCAAGGGTCATAGGTTACTCAAGTACACTGTAACTGGTCAATACATTGCAGAAGTTAATGACCAAGTTGGTGGCAAAAGACCTTTCAGCTACCCCTACTTTGTCGCTGTCAACAGTAAGGATGTCATCATGGTGTCTGACCATTTCAATCACTGCATCAAGTGTTTTGACACCGACTTGAATTACTTGTACAAATACGGTCACCGCGGTACTGGCGATAGTCAGCTGTACCACCCAGGCAGCATTGCCGTTGATGGCGCTGATCATGTTTATGTTTGTGATCGCATCAATCATAGGATTTCGATTTGGAGTCAAGATGGGTCTTGGATGTTTAATCTTTTCCATTGTGAATGGATCTATCCCTGGTACATTGCAGTCAGCCAAGACAGAATCTGTGTTAGAGGGGTTAACGACGAACACATCACAGTATTTTCTAAGTAGACAGAAACATCAAGATGATGTGTATGTCTGCATTTCATCAAAATATTGGATTTTTGTCAAAACTTTCGGCGCGAACTCAATTTCCGATTATCACTCAAGCGTGACGACGAACGAATCGTACCGTTTACATGTTGTTTACATTCCAAAAACCATCTTTTTCTCAAATTTAGAAAGATAGTTTTCGGAAAATATTATTCAATGTTGATGTCGCCTCATGTCTAGAGTAAACATCAACCCAAATGAAGTTGTTTTTTGACAATTTTCATTCAGAAAATTTAGGAACTTTGACAAAAGGGTCTCACACAAGTTGCAACCATAGCCCACTGGACAGCCAGCGCGATGCGATGGCGTACAATGAAACAGTGTGAAACCGAGTTACAGTGGTTTGCTTTGAAGCATTGGCATTAGACGAACTAGACATATTGTCTAAATCTAGGTGTTGCCAACACTGTCAGGTGTAATTATCAGCTGAGCAGTAATTCCAGTTGACCACAGAGAAATCAACTCTGCCAAAGTTGAAACATTGTCTTGCAGCAGGTCAGACGTAGTCAAAACAACTATACCTGGAAGCAAGTGATAAGACTTGGACAGTGCTTGGACATATGTGGTGGTGTTGTTTAGACTACGTCTGACCGTCTGCTAGACAATGTTTCAACTTTTGCAGAGTTGATTTTTTTATGATTGACTCTAGTAACCGCTTAGCTGTTAATTGCACCCGACAGAGTTGGCAACACCTCGAGTTAGACAATATGTCTAGTTCGTCTGATGCCAATGCTTCAAAGCAAACCACTGTAAAAGGGTCACGTTTGAACATTTGCAAACAAAATCGGAACAACCGTCACTGTAATTCTTTGACGGCAGATTTATCTTTCAGGAACAAATTTACCATAAGTGAGTTATTTTGAACAATTTCAATTCACGAAAATTTAATTTTGACAGTGTACAAATAATTTTACGCATCCTCCAACTCCACTAGATTCAGGGCGGATCATGTTTTTCTCGAGGGTCTATGAGCGGATCAACAATTGTGCGTGCGTGCGTGCAAAATGGATTGTTTAAAAAATACCTGTACATCCGATGACGTCTCTTTTGATCTGAAACATAAATATTTCCACTCAATAGATGTTGATTCCGTCATTGTAAACGATATAAAATGGGGAATCGAAACCATCACCGCTGATCTGCCTCCATCAAGGTTCACGTAGAGTGTGGCATAACAAAAGTTCATGTATTGAGGGCGCTGATCGTGGCCACTATGTAGAACCGAACTACACCTCAGCGATGATGTCAATCTGGTTGTTTTAGAGTATTTCATTTTGCAAGTTTCAGTTAAGAGATTTCCCTTTAAACAATAGCGCAGACCCTGATGTCTGATTCAATTTTTTTCTTGACATATGAAACAAACCCTTTATACACTTTTGGTTTGTATTCAGAAACTTACTTCGGCCCATACTATAGTTCGGTGAACGTTTCGCCAAATTTTCTAGCCCACGCCACGGTCCCTCCAGAGGGACCGTGTCTAGCCTTCACATATGGGCCTAATACTAATGAAGTAAAGTGCATAGTCATCCATCTGAACATGGAGGTAGTACTACCTCCATGATCTGAATGACTCAATACATGTGTTTTTGCATAACGTCTTGTCAGTAACTATATTTCGTCTTGTCAGTAACTATATTTCCTAGTCGAGAACTAGCTGCAATAATTGTAGCCCTTGGTTGGTGGGGATTGGGCTTCTGTCGTGCGGCTCGCGCCTTGCCCCAACCCCTGGTTGTCACAACCCCAACCAAGGGCTACAATTATTGCAGCTAAGTCGAGAACTAATCTTGCTTTGAATCCCTCTTCTGAAAGTTGTAGGCCTAAGGTGAATTTTTGTTGAACTTGAAAGCCAGAAAGTGCCCGCTTTTCTGAAAAAGTATTGTCACAATAAATAATCGATAGAAGAGATTCATACACCTATAATACTCTTACCATGCATCAGAGTAGTAAATTAGACAGAGTTTTAGAATTAGGTAAGGTGTACAATTATGGTGCAAATTTACTAAGATATCATGATGCACTCGGCAGATTGTTAGGGCGGGCTTTCACGAATTATGAGTAGGCCTGTAGACCTATTACATCTTCATTTGTCTTAATCAGTGTCAATATTTTCCAGTCTTAAGAAGAAGGGCTGTTTGTTGCCTTTTTTAACCGACTGAAGCTTAAACACAGAAAACGAGTTGTTATTAACAGAACTGTATTAAAAATGCGTTATGTGTGTCCGACATTTACTTTTCTGGGTTAGGCCTACAATGTCACTGGCGATCTGTCACGGTTGCATTACATGTGTTTTTCTAATTTTGTCTGTCTTCTTGTGTTTTAGTGGCCGTCTTTTTTATCTTTCGCTGTACAGTATGTGGAAGATTTGTTAAAATTAATCTACAGTAAAGCAACTAGAATAATATTCATGCTCGCATTCATGAGCGTACTGCGCGAAGTCTCAGACGTTGAAATCGTGTCAGTATTTTGTTGTGATTACCGCCCTCTAGAGTTAAGTTTTATAACTACTTTCGTTTTGGATGAAAAGCCCTATATACAGGCTTTTTTATCAATGCCGTATTGATAATCTGCAATAATACATTGTAACGAAGCGTACTTTTCAGTTTTCGAATATTATATGGTTAGAGGGAAAATGTAGGAACAAAATTGTATCATTATGACTAGATTTGATGGATATAATGGGAAATTATAGGACACGGAGATCAAGAGAGAGATAGCTTTTACAGTTGTTTTTTAGGCTGGATTCTACCTTTGTCATTCTATTTGAGTGTAAGTTAAGATATCAAAATCCATGCAAAACTCAATGTTATGAAATGGTACTTTTTTGCTGTCTTGGCATAGAGGTGTTTACTCAATGTTACTGTCCTTCATTGAATTTTCCCCAAAATATGTCTACAATTTATTTGAAAAACAATTCTCGGGTGTCAAAATGTCTTTTCCCTGAATAATTGGAAATGCAGATCAGTTTAACAAGATATTTGAAATAGGCTTTATCATGACCAATATCATATTTTATATTCTCACTGTTCCTTGATTATTGGGAGTTTCGGTGTGTGACATACCGGTATGTGACTTTGCTTTTTACCATAAAATTTTTAGAAAGTTTGCTGCTTGTATTGGCTTCAAAAATTGATGTCATAAATATATAAATATTGATTAACAGATAAAATTTAAATTTTTTGACCTATGGACACCAACTAAAATGTCAATTTTGTGTTCACATTAGGACTTTTGAATGCGATGATATACACAGACAGACTATTTATGTTTCATGACGGCACAAAGATTGTCGTCCCATCTTCAGCTGCACAACTTCCTTGTTGATAAAGATTGCATCTCCCCAGAAATTGGTGATGAATGTTGAGCAAATGTGAAAGAATTCAGCATTTGATGCATGTTTGTACATGTATTTTCACATTGACACATCCCATGACTCAGCCAGTGGTCGATACACAGGCAAACACCATTCATTAGTTTGTGAAAATTTCATCACCAATATAGACAATATCACACACTAGTAATTTAATTTATTCTCTCCACCAATAAAATAAAATAAAATACATAAGCATAGCAATATCTTGTAATAGTTTTATTGCTATCTCCTTGATACATGTGCAACACTGCCCTCACTGGCCTTACATAACACTTTGTAAATTAATAATGATGATAAAAGTTCTACAATAACTTTTTCTGACATCCATGGCAGTCTTTTGAATAATTCACGTGCGCCAGGAGATTTTGATACGGGACTTACTTTCAGTAAGACCTTGACTCCTGTGATCTTGAATACTGCAATTGAACAAATACTAAATAATTCTGTGTGCAACATCCTTGTGTTGTTTTGTTGAATTTATGATATGCAATCTGACTGAGCATGAAGTATGATACACTTTGGATTTGGATTTCACTCATTATAACCTGTCACACTAACAAGGTAAATCGTTTAATAGATATATAACTGACAGTGTTCCGAGGAAGATGATTGTTGCAGACAAAAAAAGTCACTGTATTAAAGTGTTTGAAGTCTGAAGACCCTGAACACTTCAAGATGTGTCACAAAGGAACACATGGAAACTGTCCTAAACAGGTACACCACAATACATGTTAAGACATTCACTAACATACACATGCAGACACAAATCTTGCTACTGGAGTGCAATTGTTCAGACTTTTTAACTCAAAACTTGAAAATCTGAGAAAATCCAGTGTATCAAGCATTAATTATATACATGATAGAAACCTTGTTAACTTCAGTAAATGAACTTAGGAAAAAAGTTTCGTTTGTAAGTAAAATTGAAATACAACAAACATAAACACACTGTAATGTCTTGAAATAAATGTCAAGATTGAAGTGCAAGGCCAAGGTGCACTCATCACTGACCCAATTTTACCACAAACTGATCAAACCAGTAGTGTGCATGTACTTTATTACATGTGTTCAATCTAATGTGTAAGCAAGTGTAGATGCTACAATATCAACAGATGGAAATTTGGCTGTTTTCTCAACCAAAGCTTGTACAGCTTGCCTGAGTAATAAATCATCTATAATGACTTCTAATAGAAGCCATAACCTATGTAGTTTCTACCATTCGACTCGATCACAAATAGGTTCAATGCTTGATCACCGGGACCTGCAAATCATGGCAATTCCCTTTTCATGAAACTGAAATTGTCAAGGAACTGTGAGCCATTTCTATGTTGTGGAGAAGTTAATGATATCTTATCTTTTGATAGCGATAAGATTATTTGTCATCCCAGAGATATCATAAGCTGTAAATTTTAGCTCCATTGAGTTAATAAGCTAAGTTAATTTCTACGCCTGATTGTTGTTAATTAATTACATCAATCTTTCTCCTTGCTGCTCTTATCACATTGGATTGAAATTTGTTTATAGATTATTATGGATTATTTTTAATATAACAAGACCAGATAAGTTTTCAGTGGGTGTGGTTTTGACATTAACACTAATTTTTGTAATTTATCAGAATAAGACATTCTCACAAATACTGAATAAGATAATTATGGATATTGTCAGCAGTACTTATTTTACTTATTTTACAAATAACAGTATAGTCTTCAAAGGAGTTCAGCATAATTCTGTATCCATTCTCAATTATATGTGTGACAAGGTTTTGAAATCGAGATGTTTATTCAGAATTACTTCAACATAGCATCATATCATGTAACATTATTGTAGCACATATATCTATCCAGAAGTACTGTCTTAAGTTGAATTGTCTTTCGTCATATCCATACTGTACAGATTCACTTATTATTTTTCATTTTTTGTCTGCATATTCCTCTTTTGTGTGTAAGGATAAGAGATTTAATTCATGCACCATAGCAGACATACAACTGACATTTTTAACAATTCTTCACAGCATTTTGTAATATCCTTCTTTGATCCTTATGATGTAGTTTTTATGTATTTTCTTTGCTGTGTCTCATAATATTTTATGCTTATTTGCTAAATTGTCGGTCATACTTTTAGAAACAAGTCATCGTTGATGACACAGTCCCCACTTGTTAATGGGTATTTTGATTACAGGTCCTCAGAGAGGATAGAGTCCTCTTCATTAGGTCTGTGATAAAAATACTTTTGAATGAATTGGCTTGATACATGTCTGAGTTATGGTTCAGGACATGAAAAAATCGTAACAAAATGGTCGCACAGTGGCCATATTGGATCGCATCACAAAACAAATTGATGTGCATAGCTATGACATTGGTCGATGTCCTTGTACCAACTTTGAATAAAATTGGTCGAAACATGCGGAAAAAAAGCCTGAGAAATGGCTCTGTACATGAAAAATCGTAATAAAATGGCCGCCTGGCGGCCATATTGGATCATATCAAAAAACAGATTGACGTGCATATACGGTATGTATGACATAGGTCAATGTCCTTGTACCAACTTTGAATAAAATCGGTTGAGATATGCCTGAGTTATGGCTTTGTACATGAAAAAATTGTAATAAAATGGCCGCACAGCGGCCATTTTGGATCGTATCACAAAACAAATTGCCATGCACAGCTATGACATTTGTCAATAAGCTTGTACCAACTTTGAATAAAATCGGTCGAAACATGCCTGAGTAATGGCTCTGTACATGAAAAAATCGTAATAAAATGGCCGCCTGGCGGCCATATTGGATCGTATCACAAAACAAATTGACGTCCATATCTATGACATTGGTCAATGTCCTTGTACCAACTTTGAATAAAATTGGTTAGAACATGCCTGAGTTATGGCTCTGTACATGAAAAAATCGTAATAAAATGGCCGCCTGGCAGCCATATTGGATTGTATCACAAAACAAATTGATGTGCATCTGTATGACATATGAAGTAATCCTTGTACCAAGTTTGAATGAAATCGCTCCAGGCATCTCAGAGATATCTGCGTGAACGGACGGACGCACGCACGGACGGACATGACCAAACCTATAAGTCCCCCCGGACGGTGTCCGTGGGGACTAAAAATAGATAAACATTGAGAAAAGAAATTTAGAGGTGATATGAAATTTAATAGTTGATTTGCATGTTTGATGAACTTTCCTTAGGGATATAGATCTGGATTGACTTGACCAAAGTTGACAAAACTGTACATAGAAGATACTTGATATAACAATAATGAAAGTCACATAGCATTTTTACCCTAGCTTATTACTAAGTTACATATTAAACAAACTTTCCTCATAATAAATATATCTGAATAGATTTGATCATGATTGACAAAACTTGCCATGTATATTGTAGATACTCATCATTAAGCATTTTTCATCACCTAGTTACTAATTTGCATCTTTAACAAACTTACTGAGGATTGACGAGACAATGATAATTGTATTAATGAAAGACATTTTGTATTTTCGTGTCAGGTATTTGACAGTTTTCATTTTTTAATGAACATTCCATGTTAGGTACATTAAATTGAAAGGACCTGACCAAAGTTGATCAAAGTGTCATGATAAAGTTCTAGTGTAAATCACTTTGAAAATCATCTTGCATTTTTGTGTCAAATATATATTTCAGTTTTGCACAACACTTGAAGGAGTTGACCATAGACAATTACACTTACTATGAATGTAAAGTGGTGATACAATGACAGCAGTCATTTTCGTTTCATATATTTTCAGTAAATAAATTAAGTGTATGATCTTATAATTTTAAAAATAAGTTTGTCTATTGCCTGATAAGTCTACAGACATTTTTGATCAAGAATTTCAATTTGTGATTTCCAACTTTACATTGATACTTGAATATTTGGTATTTACCGACCTTTGTGAAATTAAACTGACAAATAGTCTCTGACATTCTCAACACTTTCTCCAACCTTAAAAATTTGTTGTACTTGTTCCACACAAACACTTGATGTCACTTGTCTATATACCATGCTGATTTTTTTATTGCATAGTATGCTCCTGTCTCTGTATGGCCAGATCATTAGTCTCACCCTGTCGTTAATGATGAAAATATACATCTTCTTGCCACTGTATGGTAGGAATAGAGCTGTGTTCACAGTTTACGTCATTGTTCTCATTATTATGCAAAAATAAATATTTGTCCAAATTTTTAGATTACGCTTTTGAATATTCCGCGAGCAAGAATGATAAAAACACATCTTAGTAGGTGACTATACTAGTGTAATAATGAATACGTAAAGACATATTCACGACTTAGAGTACAAGCTGCAAAAACAGCCATGCATGCAGCATTGATAAAATTTATCCGCATTTTAAGCAGCATTGTCCGATGTCGCATGCATACAGCTATATATTTAGTAACAAACCTGTAACTGTGAACAGTGCTACAGTGGCTCTTGAACAGATATCCAGACTCAAATTTGTACAATACTTTACTGATATACCACTTAAACTTGTGTAGTCTCATTTTGAATCTTTTGGAGTACACAATTTTCAATGTTTTGTGAAAATCAAAGCTTTAATTTTTTCCCCGAAGAGTGAACACGGGAATGGTAGCCATTTTGTATGTCATTTGTGAAGTAATCAGTATCTCTGGTACCACCCAATTTGCACCCTGATCCCTCATTGTTATTCTTAACTTTGAAAAACAACAATTATTGAAAGTTTCTTGAAGGAAGCAAATTAAGAGTTTAAATCTTACAATTTTGAGTGACATACGCTCGTAATTGGTTCATTCTGATGTATTTCTAACTCGTTATTGCTTACTCTATGCACTGTTGCAGAGGTTTTTCGTAATACAACATGTCATACGGTAGAGGGCGTGATTTCTTGGCTTGACGGGAACTGCGCTTGTAGTTAAATTTATGGACAGATCTTTTGGGGGGCTTGGTACAACTCGTTATTGGCTCATAATATTCTGTCTAGTTCCAGGTCGTTACTGCTCGTTACTGCTCCTTTCTGGTCATTATGGCTAGTTACTGGATTTTACAAACACCTGTGTACACCCAACTCATATACACCCAAGCAGAATGGCGCATTAAAAATCCTACCTGAAATACACCTGAGCAGGATTTAGAATTTTGCATTGCCTGAATACTTAGTATAGCCACCAGGGTCGGGGGTCGGTTATTCTATTTAATCAATCATGGCTATGCTACCCCACAACAGTTATATTTATGGACTTGTTTGTGGCATTTTAAAGTGGTTAATTGTCTCAATTTGAACACTAAAACAAGAAAGGTGTTTCTAAATTCAGTTGCCGCCACCTAAGCTGTTTGCGCAAAAAGGTGTTCGTGCGCAGTGGGTGGGCAAATTTCAAACTTAATCAGCGGGCGGGAAGAAAATATCGATATTTCCCGTGGGAGGGGAAGAAATTTCTTTATTTTCAGGGGTGGGGAGAATATTTTTGACACTGGGTACCGGAAAATACGTAGAGGGAGGGGAAGCTGTGGTTGATAGAACTTGCGGGGTTGAGATTAAGCGCCTAACTAATAGAGGGGAGCAATAGGTCAAGGTATACTCTAGCTGCTTGCACGGTTTTTTATTGATCTTTGGTGTCTAGTGGGTATCTAGTGGGCAATGAGGAATGTTAGTAGTGGGGAGAGGGCAGTGGGGAGTTTGCATTATGGTGGCAAGTGGGGAGCGGGCAGACCATAGGTACTTGAGGGGAATTCGGCATCAAAATTCAGTGGGAGGGCATTTTTCCCGTGTATGCCAGTGGGAGGGCACTTACAAACAGCTCCTCTTTTCCCTCCAAATTTTAGGTCAAGGTAAAAAATAAGTAAAATTGGTATAGCCTTCTAAACATGCGTTTGGATGATTTTGCAAAATTAATGAAATTTGCCAGTTGGCGGCACCTGAAAATTGAGCCTGGGACTAAGAATTTACTTGTTGCGTATAAGTCAAGTAGGTAACAAACAGTGACAACTTATTAGGCATGGCAAGCAGCTTGATCATGCTGAACTTTCCACTTGAGCTTCAGCAAAGGACACAAGTTGAAAAGCTCATGCTTTTTGATAATCAACATGTCTGGTAGACATTTTTTATTTGTTCTAATTCAGGTTAATTTGTTTCCTCTTGTCCAGGTGCCCTGTGTTTCTATGTATCTTTGATGCCTTAGTTGAGGGGCCAATTTGCATGCTTCAGCACAATTATATATTACTATTTACCATGGTTGGCCAGGGATATCGTCTGATCAGAACATTGATGCTTTTAATAGCATACTTGATAAATTTATATTGCGTTATAAACTTCAAGATTGTTTAAGAGTCACTGGACCATAAGTAAAATGGCTGGAGTCAGCTAAAATGAAGACTGAAATCAATCTGACATATATTTTGACCAGAATCCAAATGTGTGAGAATGTTGTGAATAATAGATATGACTGAAAGAAATGCTATTAAATGGTTTTTTTTTTTGAGGCCATGGTGAAGCTCGTTCATCTGTATTAACAATAAATACCATACAACAGGTTGATTGATTAGATTTTGTTGTGCAATAACAGGAAGGTTGGATCCATAGACTCTAGCAACACCTCACTTCCTGATCTCCTAACAGTAATCCTGTCAATCTCATACCATGTTCACACCAGGTTAAACTGGAAACGTTTTTGAGACACTTTTCATGATTTACAAATATTGGAGGATCATTAATTTGAGTCTGAGTGTGTCCTTACAGACCAAGTTAAAGGCTCTTTTGGTGATCCCTGGGATCGCCTTTAATTGTTCTAGTCTGTAAGATGATTATGGAGGTGTAGCCTGTTGTTTTCCATCAAAATTGTAATCCAGTGGGTAAATTTTCTGATAAGACAATGTCAAAATTGTTCATCTCATTCTGACCTGGCAATATATGTATGAGAACATTTGTAGGGATTTAGAGACCAAATTTCAAATCAATACAGCACTGGACTATTTCTGTAATTTTTTCTGTCAAAAATTAGGGGAAAAGTTCACAATAATATAAAGTTCAAGATATTTTTCTAAAAAATTTAAAACAAGCAATCTTACAGCCAATAGAGCTTCTTTGTGTTATGTAGAGAATAACGCTATGAGACAGGTATGTCGATGGAGGAAATCTTTGATAGACTACTTCAGGTCGACCTGACCAAATGCAAAAATAGCTGCAAAAATACATAATTGAAGATTTCATCATACCGGTAATTTTAAACATATTAAATTTAGATCATCCGTAGGAACATGTCTACTAATTAATATCAAAGCTATCAGACAAGTAGTTTTTGAGAAAGACATTTTTTGACCAAACCAGACAAAAATTGCCCCAAAATTACAAAATTGCAAATTTCATCTTAATTTTAAAATATATTATATTAAGATAAACAGTAGAAATCTGTAAACCAAATATCAAAGCTATCAAACGAGTAGTTTTGAAAAAAACATTTTTGACCAAAAATGACAAAAATTGCCCCAAAAATACAAAATTGCAGATGTCATCAGAATTTGAATACATCACATTTCGATTAAGCTTATGAACCTGTAAACCAAATACCAAAGGTATCAGATAAGTGGTTTTAGAGAGAAAAAAAAATTGACCAAAAATTGAAAAAATTGCCCCAAAATTACAAATATGAAAATTTAAATACAATTTTTACAAACTTGACTGAGGTCATCCAGAGGAACATGGATACCAACTTTCAAAGCAATCACTGAGACAAGCCGTTTCACAGAAGGAGATTTTTTGACTAAAAGCTGAAAAAATTACCTCAAAAACAAAAACATGCAAATTTCACTCCAATTTGTACACACCTAATTTAGAATACCCAATCTGACTTATGGTTGTATAGTTTCAGCAATTTGCAGGATTTTTCCTTTTTTTCCCCTTATTTGCATATTTTTGACACTGACATGTTCATTTGAACAAATTCACATTTCCACCCCTGGGTGTACCTGTACACCAAATACTAAGATGTTAGGTGTTGCGGTTTAGTTTTTAATCTGGAAGGAAAGACATACATACACTAGTACATACATACATACATACATACATACATACAAAATTCAAATGAGATGCAAATGAGTCTTTCACATTAGATAACCTCTTTTGTGTATATACATATGTGAGGTAAAAACTCGGAGTTAAAATCTATTGTATACAATTCCGGTAAATGCAGTTTTGTCAGTTTTTATGATTGTGTTATTGAAAAAAATGAACTGTAGGGAGGTCAACTGCCTAAGTTATTCTCAGAAATTTCTTACAATACGATGATGATTTGCTGAATCTTAGTGCAAATCTGAATCAATTTTCAATAAAGCCAGTACATGACACATCAATACCAAGTTTTCACTTCACCATCATTCCTGTCAATGGTTTTCAAACTTATCAACCAAGTGGGGACTATGTTGTTGGCAATGACTTGTTGATCATGAGTTTAACGCAAGGGTTATTATTTTTTGAAAGGCATTTTAAACCCCTCAGCCCTTTTTTTTTTGACCTGACAGTTTGTATTTACAATTTAAAATTATTTATGAATTCTCCAACTTTGAGTGCCCCTGGATTATGAGGCAGGCACACCTGCACGTTATTTTTGGTATGTAGAGTAATAAAGGCACATGAAAACAAGAAACTTTTGCAGCTAGGTGTGTCACATGAGGTGGTTCGACATGACCATATACGGACTCAATTTCTGTTCAGGTAAATTCTGGTCTCAGTTTTTGCATATAGCTTTATCAACAGAGCAGCATAATGGCTGTCTCCAAGCTGACACCTGAAGAAATTCTTGATGAAATTGGTGAGGATCTTTTATCCTGTTCAATCTGTCTGGAACTGTATAAGAATCCAAAAATCCTGCCATGTTATCACACCTTCTGTCAACAATGTCTGGAAAAACTGGTTGAAAAAACTGGCAGATTGGTCTGTCCTAATTGTCAGAGGTCAGTACAACTTCCTGGTAATGGGGTTTCAGGTCTTGATAAAGGTTTCTTCATAAATGCACTGTTTGATGTTGTGAAGAAGATAAAAGGAGAAGGCACTGATCAAAGTGAAAGTAAATGTGAGTTTTGTGAAGAAACTGAAGCGTCAGTGTTTTGTGTGGATTGTGAGCAGTATTACTGTAGTATGTGCTCTGAGAAGGTTCACAAGAAGCTGAAACAAATAGCCATGCATGAAGTGTTGACAGTAGATGAATACAAGAAAGGAAAGAACAAGACAGCATCTGTAAAATTTATACAAAACTGTCAAAGTCATCCCAAGCATGAGATGAAATACTACTGCGATACATGTAGGATTCCCATTTGCAGTGAGTGTACCATCATTGATCACCGTGCTCCTGACCATAGTCATCGATATCTTCAAGAAGTGGTAGATGAATGCAACAAGGAGTTGTCAGTTCTGGTTGAGAAGTTGAAAGTGAAAGCAAGAGAAGTGGACGAAAGCAAAGCCGTGGCCAAGGATGAATGTAAGAAAGTGACAGAACTTTGTATGGTGAACAAACACACAATTGGTAGTCAAAAAGACACAATCATTGACAAGATAGAGAAAGAAGAGAGTAAGTTGATAGAAAAGTTAAACACCAACTGTAGTCTGCAGGTCAAAGGTCTTGAAAGTGACATCAGTGACCTTGAATTGAAATATGAAAATCTTATTAGCTCTTTCAGTTATATTGAAGCATTGATGGATCATGGGAATCCAGCTCAGCTTATTTCTAAAAGTCCAAATGTGATGGAAAATTTTCTGGACCTTATAGTTTCCATGGATACCAAACCCAGTACAGAACATGAAGTGGTAGAGTTCTTCCCTTCTGATGACATCACAACAGATGGAATCCTGGGATTGGTGAGATCGGATGTCTGTGTCTCACAGTGTACAGTTGACAACATTCCAAAGTGTCTGCTGAAAGGTGAATCCATAAATCTACAGATCACAACCAAGGATAGATCTGGAAAACCAGTGATTCCAAGACAAGCAGTGGAAGTGACACTGACAAAACCAGATGGATCAAAGACAAACCTTGATGTGACAGACAACAGAGATGGCACACACACTGTGACTGCTAATACTGACATGGATGGTAAATATCAAGTTGCCATGACAATAGGAGATCAGGCAGTACCAGGATCACCATTTGAAATTCCTGTCATCAAAGGATTGGTGAAAACACTGGGGAAAAGAGGAAACAATAAAGGACAATATGATATACCGTGTAGTCTGGCAGTTAACATAAATGGAAAAGTCATTGTAGCTGACTTTAACAACCACAGAATACAAGTTATTGACATTGATGGAAATTGGAAGAAAACTTTTGAATACACAGAGTTTGAGAAGAATTTTTGTCCACGTGATGTAGCAGTATCAGCTGATGACAGATATTTCATGACAGATTTTAATAACAAACAAGTGGTTGTAAGTGATGAGGATGGGAAAATCATCACAACCTTTGGACAAAATGAATTGAAACACCCAGTGAGTATCAGCATCAGCCCTATAGATGGCGCTGTTTATGTGTCAGACTGGGATGGACAGTTAATTTTTGGAGATAAAACTGACAAGGAAGGACACTGTATCAGGAAGTACACACAGGATGGCCAGTACATCAAATCATTTGGTAAGTATGGTGAAGAGAATGGTGAATTCAAAGGACCAAGGAAGATAGTTCATGACAGACAAGGGCTTTTATTTGTAGTGGACTATGAGAACTGCCGTATCCAGGTATTCAATGCAGATGATCAGTTCCTGTACAAATTTGGAATCCCTGGTAAAAAAGATGGCCAGCTGTATGGTCCAAGGGGAATATGTCTAGATTCAGACAGATATGTGTATGTCAGTGATTCCTGTCACCGCATTCAGAAATTTGACTGCAGTGGAAGATTCGTATCTCGTGTTGACAGAAAAGAAGATCAGTTGAAATTCCCTAGCTGTTTATTGATGATGGACAGTGTTCCAATGAAGATACTTGTTGCAGACCAAGACAACCACTGCATCAAAGTGTTTTCACAGTGAAGACCTTGACTAAAATTTACAAAGAATGACATTTGACCATCCACCCTGACACAACATGAAAAGAATTCATGAACCTGTCTTTTGAATGCACTCATACAGACTTTTTAAAACTCAATCTAAAATTTTGAACAAAGCTTGTGTAACGACTGCAATCAGGATATTGTAATGTCCATCAGAAAATTATTTGAAACCTAAAATTATACAAAACAGAATGGAACAATAGACAAAAAATCTTTATTTTGAATCACATAATACAATGTACACAGAACAGTGTGACCTGCTCTACTAGAACTCAGTGCGCAGCTATGCAAATGTAGAGCTTACTTTGACAACTTTAAAACTTGAAGATTTAGAGATTTTTGTGAAAAAATGCAATTATATTAAGCAGATGTAAACATCAGAAGGATGTTCTTTAATTTCAAGATCAGAGTCTGGCAAACATAATATTAGACCAACAACTAGCCATTGTCAGAGGTGCTCCTTCGAAGAGAAGTCATCCCTGTCCCTTCTGTACCACAAATAGAATAGAGTAGGAGTAAAGTACTTAATTATATTTTTGGCTCCCTTGTGCAAGAGACACACAGGAAGGGAAGAATGTCACACTCAGCCAGTCTGTCTGTCGATCGGTCCAATGTAGACCAAATTTGTGGAGCTCATCACAAAATTATCACACCAAATGAGACCAACTTTGCCATATATATAAGGAATACTTGGATCATTATCAAGAACTAGGTAGAATCCCATTTCATGATTTTCACGCAAATTTATCAGAGATGCCTGGAGTGATTTCATTCAACTTGGTACAAACAATATTACTCCCTATGTGTAACACATTTGCATGTCAATTTGTTTTGTGATACAGTCCAATATGGCCACATGGTGGCCATTTTGTTTCCTGTATTTGATGTCTACAACCGATATACTCTTTCAAACTTGGCACCAGGACAACCAACTGTAGCTTAAATTTGGATGAAAATTATTTTACTGATTGGTCCAATATGGCTGTCTGAGACAGCAATATTTTTTTTTTTGTTGGTGATGTGAAATGAATAAAAATGAGCCACAATATGACAGGTCTTGTTGTTGTTATTGTTGTATTGAATAAAAAGTGACCGCAAGAATGAACATCAGCTCCGGAATTTTTCAAGTAAATTACCCTGAGAATCTGATTCTGAAAAGTCCTGACTTCACCATGACAGTTCAAAAAACTGTGATTAAAATGTATTGCATAAAGTTTTGTGAAATGCAGTTGTGTTAGTTTTTATGATTGTAGTCAACAGGAACATCAGCCGCCTTTCATGCTGAGTAATTTCTTTTTATTTATTAGTCCCACGGTTGTTATGTAAGTTTCTTATTTTAGATACAGCTAAACATTGGGTTGCTATTAGCCATGATTGACCCTGATAGGACCTTAAATTTGCATGTTGCTCTCAACCAACACACCTGAAATTTATGGGTGTTACACTCTCATGTTTTCATTGTTCAGATTATTCTTGTAGCCTATGAAAATATTGTACACAACTTTTGAAGGCTCAGCTAGCATGCAGTCTGCCAGTGGAAGCAGTACTTGAACTCCCCCCCCCCCCCAACAATGCAGTGGAAAGTGTATGTATACGGCAAAAAGAGATGCAGTCCATTTATCCATAGACCCCCACCACCACCTGCACTTTTGATACACACAGTACTTTATTTATTACCCGAGTTTACCAGACAGCAAGTAAACTCAGGTTTATGGCTTGTAAACTCTGCAACAAATAAAAGAGTCTTAATTCGATGGTAAAGCTGTTTGTGTCTCAGACCGCCAATCCTACTGATAGAGAGGTCTTGTCTATGACAACTCAGTTGCGGATGTACACTTGCACTTGGAACTATTATTCTATAAAAAAATGAATACACCATGGAAATATTCAATTTCGTATTTTGAAGCAAATTTAAGGTAATTCAAATCAAATTTATCTGATGAATAATATGCAAGTTAGAAAAATCTTGAAAAGAATCAACAGTCTGAATGCTACACTCATTGATTTGACTTCAGCATTTGCTAAAGACGTCAGTAATCTACAAGTTTGTTTGAACAAAGTCAATGGAATGCCAGATATGCAAACAAAAATAACCTTGTCAAAAAGTTCAATCTTGTAAACTAAGGGGTGGACCATTTGATATTCTGGGAGGGGGCCCAAGAGGATTGACTTTACTTTAGTTTGCGGGGCTAAATGACACCAACCAACTGGTCTGTTGTTTAAAACTTTGGGCCTGCTTCCACTTGGTAGTCGCTTGATTTATCAAAAAGGAGTCCTGATGTTCCAAATTGTCAATGGCTTAAAGAAATTGAGTCCAAATTATTTGATTAATCTTTTCCAGCCTGCTAAAGTTCATTCATCCAGGTCTCTGCGCTCAACCTCAACAAACAATTTGTACTTGCCAAAAATTAGAACGGAAATCATGAGAAAAAGCCTTTCATATTCTGGTGCTGTTCTTTGGAATGAATTCCCCTCATCTTTGAAAAACAGCCCAAATCTGAGATCTTTCAAGTTGCAATTGTATAAATTTCTCATGGATCGGGTGTGATATGTTCCTGCTTTGTGTTTTTATTGTATTGTTAGTTGCATCATTGTATTTATTGCTGTTTATTTTTTGGACCTGGTTTTTTACTGGTTTGTTGCTTGTTTTAGTACTTGTATTCTTTTTCCCCTGTCATTCTGTAAATTTTTAATGTCGACCTTGTGGAAGATCGGCCTTATTGGCCGAACATGTTATCGACAGTAAATAAAGTTAAATAAATAAATAAATAAACTGTTTTCCTCACTGCTTCACTCAGAATTAGTTTTTTCTGCTGTTGTAATTCTGGCAACTATTTTTTTTCACCTCAGAGGAATCTTTTTCTCCCTGACATATACTACTTAATGTGTCATATTGAAAAACTGGGTACAATTTAGACAACAGTCTCAGGATGGGAGTTAAAATATTTATCATGACAGGGCATTTGTGAATCTTATGTAAGAAATGTTGTGAGTTAAAAATTATTCATAACAGGGCACTGATGAAATGGAATATTATGAAAATGTTGTGCCCGCAGGGTGCACCGGAAATGAGACATGTTATGAAAATGGGGCGCCTATTATTAAGAGCACGCCAAACAAGAAAGGCAGTGACAGAAAGTAAGTGTATTATTTTTCACTTCATGTCTGCTTGCAATCTTTCTCATTTCTTCTGCCATCCTTGGCTGGGTTTTTTAAGCAAACTCTCAGAAATTGATTTTTCAAAATTCTCCCAAGATCCCCTAGAATAGCAAATAAGGGAAATAGTCCACCCCTCAGCTAAAATTAATGGTCCTAATACTGCTCTAATGATTAGAATCACAAAGCTCTCTCAGTGTGGTTAACGTTTCTGGAATTTCTCCTTCATATTTGCTGTATTTTATTTTCAAAGTTTGTTCAACTGGAGGCACATAGGCAGTATATTTCATTATTTATGACTTCTCAGACCTGAATCGGTAAAAGTTGCATGAAAACCAATATAACCCTGGTATGTCAACTAAACAAGAGGTTTATTAGGGTCAAGATACTTTCCTATGATTTTTATGCAGAATACAGCACACGACACAGTCTGATATGGCCATATATGGACTGTACAGGCTGAGCGTCTGGTCAGTCTCACCACAGCCTCGTCAACAGCAACATCATTATGGCGGCCTCCAAGCTGGCAATACCTGAAGAAATTCTGGATGAAATTGGAGAAGATTTTTTGACTTGTCCAATTTGTCTGGAACAGTACAAGAATCCAAAAATCCTGCCATGTTATCATACCTTCTGTCAACAATGTCTGGAAAAACTGGTGGAGAGAACTGGAAGTTTCAACTGTCCCACTTGTCAGAAGTCAGTACAACTTCCTGGTGATGTAGTTGCTGGTCTTGATAATAATTTCTTCATGAACTCAATGTTAGAAGTTATGAAGAAGAGAACTGCAGAAGTCCGTGACCAAAGTGAAAGAAAATGTGAGTTTTGTGAAGAAACTGAAGCTTCAGTTTTTTGTGTGGATTGTGAGCAGTATTTCTGTGATGAATGCGTTGTAAAAATTCACAAGAAAATGAAAAGAGCAGCTACACACGAAATATTCACTGTAGAAGAATACAAGAAGGGAAAGAGCGAAAGACAACATGGAAAAGGAACTGAAAACTGCAAAGTTCATCAAAAAAATGAGACCAAATACTACTGTGATACATGTAGGATTCAAATCTGCAGTGAGTGTACCATCATTGATCATCGTGCTCCAGACCATAGTCATCGATATCTTCAAGAAGTGGTAGATGAATGCAAAAAGAAGTTATCAGTACTGGTTAAGAAGTTGAAAGTGAAAGCAAGAGAAGTGGCCCAAAGCAGAGCAGAGGTCAAGGATGCATGTAAGAAAGTGACAGAACAGTGTATGGTGAACAAACAGAAAGTCAGGAAACAGAAAGACGCCCTCATTGACAAGATAGGGAAAGAAGAAAGAAAGCTGATTGAAAATTCAAACAACTGCAACCTTGTGAAAGGTCTTGAAAGTGACATCAGTGACCTTGAGATGAAACATGAAAATCTAATCAGCACTTGTAGTTACACTGAAGCACTGATGCATCATGGGAATCCAGCTCAACTAGTGTTGAAAAGTCAAAGTGTAAGGGCCAGACTAGAAGAGTTGTGTGCCATAGATACCAAACAAAGTACAGAACATGAAGTGGTGGAGCTCTTCCCTTCTGATGACATCACAACAGATGGAATCCTGGGATTGGTGAGATCGGATGTCTGCATCTCACAGTGTACAGTTGACAACATTCCAAAGTGTCTGCTGAAAGGTGAATCCATAAATCTACAGATCACAACCAAGGATAGATCTGGAAAACCAGTGATTCCAAGACAAGCAGTGGAAGTGACATTGACAAAACCAGATGGATCAAAGACAAACCTTGATGTGACAGACAACAGAGCTGGCACACACACTGTGACTGCTAACGTTGACATGAATGGTGTATTTCAAGTTGCCATGACAATAGGAGATCAGGAAGTACCAGGATCACCATTTGAAATTCCTGTCATCAAAGGATTGGTGAAAACACTGGGAAGGAAAGGCAACAATAGTGGAGAATTTGATCAACCACATGGTTTGGCGATTACAAAAAATGGAGATGTAGTTGTGACTGATTCAATAAATAACAGAATACAAATTATAGACACTGATGGAAATTGGAAGAAAACTTTTGAATTTAAAAAGTTTGGCAATAACTTTGTTCCAGTTGATGTAGCAGTAACAACAGCATATGAAAGATACTTAATGGCAGATTGGAAAAACAGACGCATAGTTGCAAGTGACAAGGATGGGAAAGCAGTTTCAAGCTTTGGACAAAATGAACTGAAACATCCAATTGGTATCAGTATCAGCCCACTAGATGGCGCTGTTTATGTGTCTGACTGGGATGGAAAGATTGGCGACCAAACTGACAAGAAAGCGCAGTGTATCAGAAAGTACACACAGGATGGCCATTACATCAAATCAATTGGTAAATATGGTTGGGAGAATGGTGATTTCAAAGGACCAAACATGATGGTTCATGACAAACAAGGGCTTTTGTTTGTTGCTGACTTTGATAATAGCCGTATTCAGGTATTCAATGCAGATGATCAGTTCCTGTATAAATTTGGAACCAGAGGGGAAAAGGATGGTCAGCTGTTCGGCCCATATGGCATATGTCTTGACCCAGACAGATACGTGTATATCAGTGATTACTGTCATCGCATTCAGAAATTTGACAGCAGTGGTAGATTCATATGCCGTGTTGATAGAAAGAAAGATGGGCTGAAATATGCCAAAGGTTTGGTGATAACTGACAGTGTTCCAATGAAAATGATAGTTGCAGACAGAGGTAACCACTGTATTAGATTGTATGTAGTCTGAAGGCCATGCAAAGTTCAAGATCTGACAGAACACTAAGAAGTAACTGCTTCATTCTGTGCAGTACCATTGCAGCACCTCATTTTCTAACTTGAAAACGTAAGAGATTCACAGAATCTCCTGAAAAAAATGCAGGTACAATTTTCTGCAATACATGTATATCCCCAAGATTTTTTGAATTTTTTGAAGTTCAATTTGCCGGAAACATGAAACAATCAAGCGAGATAAACCATTTGTAATGTTTTCTCAGTCAGTCAGTGCTGATACAGTATAGCATTTCTTTGGAAAAGTCTTTTTGTAATTTTTAAAGTATTTACCTGATGAATACATGTTTACATGTAAAGTCATTGTAAAGTTAGAATGGTCCCATAAAAATTTTCACATTTCTCCATGAAATGATTTTGCTTTTCAAAACTTGGTATGTATTCAACCATTCAATATTTCCCTCTGACCAGGCCAAGTTATTACAATTTTACAAGCTGACATCATCAAAGTCATATGTCAACCCTATGTACAAATGTGAATAATAGTTTTCGAGTACTTCTATGCTATCGTAACAGGTAAAAATATGAAAGATTACTGGTATATAACAAATACAATTTCAATAAACCTAGCAGTAATTGTTGATTCATTTAAAGGGATATAGTCGTCGGAACTGCGCCTGTGTGAGTTTCTTGTTTACAAACAATGTATTTTGTGCATGATATCTAGATGCACTCATCATAGCTGCAACATTTAAATTATATGATGATAGATTATGACAGACATGTTTTAACTGTTATCAATCACCGTTGTGCCTTGGATACATTGTAGCCATGGGTCGTATGGGTCCCATATGACCTTTGAGCACAGTTCCGACGACTATATCCCTTTCATCAAGTGCAGTTCTTATCCTGCAGGCAATGTTTATAAAGATACTTTAATTATTATTGTATATTTCATGAATGAAGATGGTTTATGTCCAAAACTGATTCAGAACTTCCTGTGAATCAAGCGTCCATGTCTTCATGGGTAATAATTATTAAAAATTTAATGTCACTTTATCTGTTGATTATTTATCAGAGTGCTGTCTCTGTGTAGTCTTGGGTTGCTGCCAATAAAAGATACAATTATGAACTTGTATTCTGTTTGCCTATAGTTGTCAAACGATCAGACTGGTGGTAAGTTTTCAAAGAAATTACTTTCATCATTTGTGTTTCAGTAAATCACAGTCCAAAGTTTGTCATAAGAACACTAAAATTTTTACCTGTGTAACCCCATTTATATTAATCCACAGAAATCACAGGTGATTGTGAGCCCAGACAAGGCCATGTTTTAATGATGATTGATTGAGAAATGTCTTAGGGTGGATTGGATTTCTTGATTATGCCTATTTAAAATGTAACTTGGGCAGTTTCAAAAAACAATGATTTCCTTTTCTTTAATTCTTTACCTTGAGATGAACCAATCTTAAAATGATCACCTATATCATCACTGCAGTCCTATGGCACTTCTTGATGTCACTCGAATCCAAGCCTGAGTGATATCTAGAAAGATATCAGTTGAACTGTAACTGAAAGTAAAAAGATGCTTTATCATGTAGTCTGAGCTTTTTCTCAAACTGTTTATAAAATCCCTTTTGAAATCATGGATAAAATTCAGGTCAAAGTGCAAGAGAAGTAACCTCCTCAACTCTGGAAAATGTACATGGCTGCCATCCTTGTGTTAACTCCACAGAGAAAAAAATTACATTTTCAATTGTCACAAATATAAACAGTAAAAAAAACTTTTTCCATGACAGCTTCAAAATGAACCACACATGAAGTGGGTAGACCAAAACACTATTGTAATAATTTAGAAGGGTAAATATCTGTCCCCAAGGTGCATTGTACATTTAATTAAGGGACAGACTTTTCATCAGCTTTAATCTGTGAGCAGGTTGACCGAGGAACTTTCAAAGGACAACAAAAGATTAAAAATTACAATCAATGACAACAACCACTGATGCAAGAGCTAGTGAGAACTGCTGCTCTATGATATTCCATAAGGACTACATGCTTTAATATCTCCATGGAGTAATGCCTCTTTTACAACCTATGAATTTAAAATTTTGGTCTTGATCTTTGGTGAAAAACAATTATTGCAAAATGCAACGGCAGCATAATGACACTAGTCACTGCAAGCAGGATGAAGATATCTCAGAGCATATTGATTGGACTGGTTGACTTGCAAAATAGAATGCTTTAGTCATTCAAGAGTAATTCTTACTGACAGTACCTTATACATACCCACCGAAAGAGATGGTAATCAAAACCACACAGCTAAAACATCAAACCCTTGTCAATATTATTTTTACGTCAGATCATTTGTTCACTTTTCTAATTTGGCAACACAAATGACACCATTGTACAAACCCTTTATAACACTAAATTGCTCACTTACATTTGGTTTAAATTCTTCAGAGCAATATTGTCAACGACTGAATAACCGTGACTAGCATATGAGATGACACACTTTCTTGGTCAAAGTTCACTACTTGAAGCCAGCTCTAACACAGACATGGTCCAAATCTGTGAATGAAAATAATTTGGTGAATGTGAGAAATTGCAGCTGATATTTTCTTATCCAAATGTAGTGAAGTTATCGCAAAACTACCAATCACATTCACAGCACAAATACACTGAAAGATCAGATGCCAAGACAGCAAGCACCGTTTTGACCATATCGCAGTAATTTCACTCAAAGCAGTCCACAAAAGGTATGATATGCGTTTTAACCTGCTGAGATGACTTGCAATTTACATAATCACCAACTTGAACCAAGTCTAACTCTAGGACAAATAGACCTAGCAATGCCTGGAACAGATTATATCACTTGAAAGTGTTTTCTTCATCTTCAGTCAAACAGGTCTGAGACACCAGTGAAGACAAACCAGCCATGTCCTTGGGATTTAGTGTTGAAGTCATGTATTCAAGGAAAACAAATATTGAGTCATCATCATGTATTGGTGTGAAAGTCTAAAGAATTACTAAATGGAAACCTAAGGTATTTGTCATCATTCCTCAATGTCATCTGTGTCATTAATATAATATTAACTTTGACAGGTTTTTGAGTTGGCTTTAGTAAAAATCAACAAAGTTATATTTTGAAGTGCAACATGTAAGACTGTATGAAAGAATCCAAACTGCTATTGGTTTTGTAACGAAGACTGAATCTGTAAAGTTCTGGATGCTTCCGTAGAAAAAGGCACTTTGAATACAGACATAATCTTTCCACCACGTTGTATTTTACAAAGTGTTGGCAATACTAGTACCAGTATTGGCATGAATGACATCAGCAAAGCACATCTGTATCATAAATGAGGCATTGAAGTTATTCACACTTGACTGATACTGTCAAAGCAACGCCGACTAAAACGTGCTTCAAACTGTAAAAAAGATGGGCCTCAATTCAAGTCGGAAAATTATCTGTATTTATGGTTAAAGCTTTTCCTGAAACTTGGAATTGGTAGCAATCTGTAAGTAGGAAACTTTCACAGATATCAATAAACAAGAAACATATTTTTATCTGGATTATAGGTTTAATTTTGATCATTTTGGTGCTGCTGTCAAAGATATCAAGCTTACCAAATCGACAGCTGTCCACTCACTTTTTGACAGTCAACTCTTACGAACATTTCAATCCTACTCTTACAAAGTCCCTGTCTGGATTACATTCACATTCGGAATAGATATTTTTGAAATAATTTTTATGAATTGGTCCAATTGGCTCTAAGTTTAATCCTGAGGTTGTAAAAATTGCTCCATGTTTACCACAATCTAGGCTTGTTCATATTACACAATAAACATTATCTTTCAAAAATTGAAATTTTTGACCAGAACAGCAAACGCTGGTATTATCAGTTCGAGCAGTCTGACAGAATATATCCAGTAGTCTCAACTTGCAGATAGAGTGAACCTTCAAGCCCCACTTGCTGCATCTTTTAGCTTTGTTTGTACAATTAAGTTTGTGAGAATATACGAATTTAGGTGTGTACATATGTCATACTAACATACTTATTAAAGGGACAGTCAGCCATACAGCATGGATTTTGTTTGATATGAGATACTTGTTTGACATGACAAAATATACTGACCCCAGTTATAGTTATGATAAATGAAACCCCTGCGGGATGAATTGTCATTGGGGTTGAACATATGCATTGTCACCCACGCATTCAGTATCTTTCAACATGTCAAACAATATTAAAAACTCGTATCAAACAAAATTCCTGAAAAGTTGCAGACTTTGTCCCTTAACTACACGCTGGGACTGTATGTGCAATTTTGAAAAAGATAGATTTTACAACTGCAATTAAACGTTCACCCTAAATTAATATAACAGCTTCATGCAGAAAAGCAAAAATAGTGGATACTGTATATTATCTGCACTGAAATCTTCACATAAATGCTCAGAGCGGTCCAATGTAAGCACAGCAATGTTTTCAATTGTGAAATGCTTGACCTTTTTCTTTCGTAATTATTTCAATTATTGAAAATGGTGGGAAATCAAAATGACTGTTAAAATTTCAAATTATTTATTATGTTTTAAAAAGTAATGGTTTCCTAATACAGCAAAAGCCCATAGCTCTTCAGAGGGGAGGAATTCAGAGAAAACCAGGAGAGAATAGGAAGATAGTTTTGAGGATCAACAAATTTCTAGAGTTAACAGCTGGAGGAGCTTTAAGATAGAACAAATTAAACTTTCACTCATCACTCAACTCAAAATTCTTAGATGGTATTTTGGACAAAAATGACTCTTGGCATAGATATTTTAATTTACATTTATTGAAATACTTTCTCACTAAAATAA
>LD352186.1:103514-118163 GCA_001465055.1 Ptychodera flava | reverse complement strand
TAATTGCTGAAAATTGAATTCTGGTCCAGACTAGAATTAAAATGTAAGCAATAACAGTACATTTTACACATATAGACGCTATGTTGACAAGCTAAATAGTGAGTGCTTCAACATTCTTCAGGGAGTAGAATAAGAAGTTGCAATTGATATACAAAATAAAAATAATGAAAAGAAAATCATTAAAAGTCAGCATTAGGCCTACTGGCCCTTTAATGGGACATTGATAATTTCCCTTACATGACGTCACTTCCTGGTATCTTTAATGGAGCGTACCTCCATGTAACATTCAAAATTCAAGAGTGTGTAGTGAGAAAAATTCTTTAGCTTTCGCCAGAAAAGAATGTGCTGTGACAATTCAGCGAAGAATTTGACAAATAGTATGAGCTGCTATAAAACAGCACACGTGTAGATTCATACCACTAAAATTGCCAAGACGTCTGAGACGTAAGGATCTGTAGGGTTAGTAAAATCGTTCGCTTTTGACGGGGACAATTATAGTTGTGTTGAGATTTACTACTTTACAACTTGTGATCGATACTAATTTGTAAAGTATCTTACCATAATCGTTTCTATTACGTGAGAATTGTTTTGAAATGTCCAAAACGCCATGGACGCAACTGACAGCGTACCGGAACAGATAACTTGAACCATTGACAGTAGTTTCTCTACTGTCTATATGACTAAATCAGACAGCATTTCGCAAATACGGCTATTCACAAATTCATAAACTCTTCACAAATTCAAAATGTTCGCGGTTGCTACAGAACTTTCTTTATCTGTACGGAAAGATAAATATCGATTTTCACGAGCAGTTATTCGCGGTGTTTCCATGTGGAGGTCACTAAGTAAACCATAGACAATAGGATGGAATCCCCTGTCTATGGTACAATGAACCCCATGCAGGAAGGGTGCCTTTTATACTCTACCAACACCTCCATACTTTCATTGAATTTCATGACATTTTCGTGCCAGTGTACTTTTCCAATAATATACATTCTCTTCGTCAGTAATGTTTTTATCTTTCTAAGACAGTCATGGTTTGCGTACAGGTGTCATCCTTTCGACAATGAATTGTGATTTTGCCGCAGAAATCTTCCGTTTATGAACCCGTATTTCGACTTTTGAAATTTGAGATTTAGTTTCCATAGTGTCATGTTATGAATTTGCATTTTAAATTATTATAAACTGTTTTAAATTTCTGTCGATTATTTCATAGAAATATGCGTAAATACCAGGTCAAACGTAACTTATGAAATCAACTACGATCTGACAATTTGAACGTAAAGAGAAACCTGATTTTGAGAACTCGCCTTTGCATGTAAATAGACATATAAACTCACTCACACTCCCTCTTTCGCTGCCTGCCTGCCTGCCTGCCTGTCTGTCTGTCTATCTGTCTGTCTGTCCGTCTGTCTGTCTGTCTTTCTGTCTTTCTGTCTGTCTGTCTGTCTGTCCCCTTAATTAATGTACCCAAACATGATGCAGTTATAATCATTCAAGTTTTACCTGAAAATGTATATTTCCGAAGAACAATTTGATTTTATTAAACATTAAACAGGGATTAAATTCAACGCGTAATCTAGTTGCTTCCTTACGCGCCTATGATGTTTATTCATGTGTTGAGACCGTTTGGCTTATAAATGTTACAGTCAACGAACGGCGTCTCTGTGATATCAACAATTACCATCAGACTTCGAACAGCTCCTGGAACAGACTTAATTAATGACGCCCTCGTACCTTCCATTACGAAAGCAATCTTGCACCGGCCCGGACGTCACAAAGCCCGCATCTTTGCATACCAGCAGTAAACGGCATTTTGAGAGGTACCATTGCTCGTCTTGTATTATGTTTCGTCACCGTTGTAGTGGGCAAAATTCGTCTTATCCAATTTTGATCATTTGTTGTACCGTATAGTAATTCAATTGTCGCGAATGCGTACTGCTGGGTGCATCTGTTATCGTTGTGACTGAAAAAGCTAGAATGACTACAAGACCGACAAGACCGTTCACAGTGTACAGAGCGTCGTGGCTATTCGATTGGTATGATCGCGACCAGACTGATAAACAGAACGAAAGACGGTGAGTCATCTATCAGACAATCCTAGCCAAAATTGCGAACATAAAGCTTTACTACATTTTTCACATGAGAACCCGGACATTGAAGGACATTCTGTCTAGATTTCGGATCTGAAGGTTTTTCGTTGCACAGGGTTAGCGAGAAAATGGATGGATAACTTGTTCGGGGGTAGAGTGGCTACAATGATATCTTTTTCAATCATATGCGATAGTACTTTCAGTTTTTCATTCTTAGTTAACTCAATGGTTGTCTATAAACCTTGACAATAATTTTTCAAATTTCGAAGTTATATTGTTCACGACCTAAAACTACAATCTTATTCATATGTGTATCAAATAACATAAATTGTGGTCAGAGAAATAGGAGCAGTTTCGAATCGCTACGCAGAAATATGAATATCTGTAATTGGCACCTTGTGTGTTTTTCAGTTTGTCTTCTATTGTCACGAATTGTTTGTCTCGTTCTCGGCAAAGGGGAAGCTCGTGTTTTTCCGGTTACATGACCTACCCTAATTTTCACGTTTTGTTTTGTTTGTTTGTTTGTTTGTTTGTTTGTTTGTTTGTTTGTTTACTTAAGGCTATAAACATTTTTAGGGACAGCGCGTTGTAAAATGAGATATACCTGGTTCATTTTTGTAAGCTACAAAGTAGAAGTGGCCAGCGTTGTCGTAACGTGTTGTCAATGTAATTCAGTAAGTGTGATCTTAGTAAGGTGAAGATCATTGTTGGTTGCTGTCACGGTGAACCATAACAGATCAAGGGCATCATTGACGTAGCAGATTTTTCTTGAGTTTATAATGACAATTATACAAGATACTAGTATGTTTTAAGGTATTTCTGGTTAGATTTGCCATTCTAACCTTACGATTTAAAAATTCTTCTAAATTATTTTTATCCTATTGCCCGATGAAAAACACGTTCGTTTATAAAATACGAGCTGTATAGTAAAATGATGGGCGAATGCTTTCAGAAAAGGGATTGATTTCCCCGAAGCACATGCTGAAACAGATGCATCATATATAGTTCTGGTGTGAAAAATTTAATAACTCTAGCTATATCTGTCTCAGTATCTTTTTCAACTCATATGAATTGTGATTGAATTCAGTGAATTGTCAATCGGGTTGCAACTCACAACGTACGACACATCTGATTCGCAGTCAAAACCTGTCGGCAAAATCCCCCCACGTATTTATAAAGAGTGTTTAGGCTAAATGACCGAACTAAGATGTGCCAAAGTTTCTGAGACTAATTACCGTACATTGCACACAAACTTGATCAAAGCAATGAAATCACATATAGTTACTTGAGTGAATCATAACTTCATCTACAAAAAAAACGATTGTTATCCTCGATAAAAATCCGAAAAATACATTTACTTTGGTTGTGATAGAATAAGAAAGCATCCAGTCTAGAAACATCTTATGAAGGAACCGTTCACCGCCGCGCTGTTTGAACGACAGCGAAACGCGTAGTAAGGAACAAAAAATGCAAATTAAATAATTCCCAACATACCTATCCTGTTTTTGAAAAGAATGCATGATAAAACACTCATATATGTTTATTTTGACATGATTTAATAACTTTGCCGTTTTTCTTCGTATGACTTTGTATTACCGTTCGACCAAAAGGCCAGTCTTCGATTCGTTTCTGGAGAATTGTAGAATCTAGCACAACTTCTCAAATTTCGTATGCCTTATGTAATGCTGAAAACGTTTAGAGTTGATAAATTGGAATTATGTTGAGTCAAGTTGCTGGACACGCTCATCTTTTACCAGGACTTCGTCCAAAGATTAATATCGCAAAAAAGTTGACCTACAGTAAGTAGACAGAGAATCTCTGATGTGTGTTCTCACGTATACGATCAGTAATATTCAAGCAAGTAGAATATTATCTGATTGCAATATTCAATTCATCTGAGTGACATGCGCATTATAGCATGGTGATATTTCAGCGGACATGCAAGGTCGAAACATTCTGGCAGAATTTAAGAAATCCTTTTTCTGCAATGTTTGCAAAATTTAGACAAAGTACACATATTAAGATGTTAAGATGGTATTCCGATACCTCATGTCGAGAAAACACTTGCTTTCGTCAGTTGCAATAACAAGGAAATGTTGATGGTCTACCGACACCTGAAAATGTCATCCCTTTTAATAAACGCTTCCATTCTGAATATCAATTTAAGGCTAAGTAATAATCTCTGAACATAAATATATACCCACACACTGGAGCAGCCCATTGCAAATCATTATATATATCATATATCATACATTGCATAATATTATATATCATTGTATATACCCCTGTCAATACCAGTGAATTTTGTGACGACATACCAAAGATTATTATTGATAATGTATCCAATTATTCGGGATGTGGCCGTAGATGTTTCCTACATCTACAAATTCACTGGCATTGCCAAAACTATAAAGTAATAGCAATAATATACCCCGTCCCGGCCCATAATGGACGAAAGCACACTTTGCACGACATAATGTACGAGTATTGCTTTAATAAAAGATACGCACGCTTTAAAAGCATTGCTTTTTGTTGTTCAATTAAGCGCGATAATTTACAATTTTAGACATTTTAGATAATAAAGGTAATTTGATGTGATTGTCAAAACATTTCCGTTTGCTTACGTGTCGTACTCTGAACATGATAATGTTTGGAAATGAATATATAACTTACACTCATAAAGGAAAACTCACAAGGTTAAAGTTATTGTGTCTATTTTTGTACATCGGTCAAAGCTACCTGACCTAAGCTTCCTTGGTTCAAGTATGTAAGAGTACACTTTAATTCTATATGCTGTAAACAGCGTGACCCAAGGTCAATGCCCTAATTTGAATATGTGTTGAATTTCCTCTGTTAATTGTTCTGATCATTAAACTTTATAATTATTAACCACAATATCAATCAATACAATATTTTGTTACTGAAAGTTTCTAAATGAGTAGCGTGGCAGGTCATCATATCTGTTCAAACCTTACATGCTTCAAATGAAATTATGCGAGATTTGAAACTGTCACTTAATGAAATTGTTGGATCAAAATGAATAAACAGAGGTACAGAGAGTCGAACTGGTAATGTTACGATTCTAATAGTTAGTAAAATGTTTCGACGATCAGGATGTAAAAAGTCTTTCACGATAAACTGACCTGACTGGATTATCGTGTGAAACCATGACAACCATAGTGAACTTGTCATCCCTGTTAAAAGCCGTTGCAAACTTTGATATTGACATTTACCTTAATGTTGAAAAATAAGAAAGAAAGAACAAGTGTATTTAGTGCGACATAAATTCACCCTTCAGACGTTGATCAAACAGAAAAAATATATTGGAAATCTAAAGAGATTGGAAGAAAACAGGAGTCGGCAATAATCTATGTACTTGTAAACTAATCCAGCATTATTATAGCTTATTGTTCATGCCTTCATAGGGTAAATGTCCTCTATTAATAATAAATGAAATGTGAATGTCATTTGTCAAAATGACCTCAACAGCTATTGTAATTACTACTCATCAAAATTTAGTGTTAAGTGGCTTAATAATTACTGATGTATGCACGTATTAGGTTAAAAGTAAGTGATTAAATCTTCAACAAGGGCAAACTACGTCAAAGGACAAAAAGTTCAAAGAAGAGTGATATCGAGGGAATTGGAGGACAGACTGCAGTTAATGGGCACGTTTGACTATCGGTTTCAACATTCATCACTTCCTCAGTAGCCACATGTTTGACTATCCGTTTCACAATCCATCTCTCTCTCTCGCTCGCTCTCTTGATCTCGCTCTTTCTTTGTCTGTCTGTCTGTCTGTCTGTCTCTCTCTCTCTCTCTCTCTCTCTCTCTCTCTCTCTCTCTCTCTCTCTCTCTCTCTCTCTCTCTCTCTCTCTCTCTCTCTCTCTCTCTCTCAGTAGTCACAAAAGAAATCACAAATGCATTGTAGTTCAACATTCATACCCACATCGTGCTTCAACGTATTTTGCAAACATATCCTTTCACAGTGTCGTGTGATGTACAATACTTTCAGTTATCTATTAAATGACGCAGCTGTTCATGCTTGAGTTTTTTCATTAGTTTTGTTTGATATGAAGAGACGTTTGTGCTGTTTGGGATTTTGAAACATGCTGAAATACTGGTCAACTTTGCACAACCTCAACTCTGCTTCCAGTCGGACAAAATTAGGCCCTAAATCAGTGAAACGTTTTACAGTCTGTGCCATAAAATCAAGTTCCGAGCGCGTATGTCACCATGCACAGCTGAACCATGGACAGTCTCGCTTCGTATACTTTCTGTGGCTGAATATACATCGTTACATTATAAGTTTGGGCCTCATGCAAACTTTTACAATGAAATATTAATTGGCAGTATATTTCATATATATAAGGATAGAAGTTTTTTCCCCACACTGTGGCAATTTGTCACAGGAAAGCAAGTCGATATGGGAAAATCTATTTTGTCTAGTAGTCACAAACGAAATTATTCGTTTTCATTCAATAATGGGGTAATCTTTGACAATGCTGCTGTTACAGTTATATGCTGTACAGTAAGCCGCATTACAGCTACTAAAATCGATCAAACCGATAAGATTTTGTATTAAGGTAGTATGCGCATCGAAAGTGAAAGAATTAAACTTTTGTTCAATTTTTTCAATGAAACTTTCAACCATTCTCTCACCAAAACAAAAAAATCAGGGGTAGAGGTGCAAATGCCGGTACTAGACAAACAAAATACCTGACATTTACCCAAATTTGAAATTCAAATTGACCGCCATCCCTGTGCTAATTCTGTAGCGAAAAATGAAATTCTCAATTTTCGGAAAAACTAAGACGGCGAAAATGTTTCTAATCCCAAGAGCTTTAAAATGTAAGGTATTCTCGGGATCACGTGACCCGAGGTTATATGCGGCTACTCGGCGCAAAATCGCTCGAAACAGCCTGTTGCGTGACTTTAATTAATGTACTTGAAAGTATACAGTCACCTGTAATCTAAATATGCCCATATACGGTCAAAAGGGCGTTCCTTGCTATTCAAATGCCTGTGTGAGGGCGCTGTTCATTTAAGTGGCCACCCGCTTAAAATCCATGATTGGTTAGATTTTCTCTTCATGGTAACTGTGGCAAAATTGGAACAGGTGGCAGTATACCTTTATAAATACATACTGATGATGTGGTAAGCGTTCTTGAACATTCAAATTTAATTAGCAGGGCCTCAACGAAAGACAAAACACTTTTTGCGGGTACTTAAGTATACATGAGGTACGTGCTGTCATGCAACAAACAGGCGTAAAATTAATCCCATAACGATCACAATTCAGGCCTACCAGTTTGACAGGGAATTGTCATTAGTTACGCGTGTTGCTTGTTTTCATTGAAGTCGGCATTGTCGAGACAAGGGTTATTAATTATAGTTTGAAATGGTACATTAATATGCGCTATCGTTTTAGTAATAGTATGTATGTATGTATGTATGTATGTATGTAGGTAGGTAGGTAGGTAGGTAGGTAGGTAGGTAGGTAGGTAGGTAGGTAGGTAGGCAGGTAGGTAGGTAGGTAGGCAGGCAGGCAGGCAGGCAGGCAGGCAGGTAGGTAGGTAGGTAGGTAGGTGTTTCGCTTCTACTTTCATGACCTGGGTGGCGAAAAATACGAAAAGTGTGTAAGGACGATATATATTGTTCAATGCTACGAAGCATGTTATAAAATGTTTGGAACTTGTATCCTGCTGAATCCAAATTACGTATGCAAATTCTCCAGAATTTTAATATGTCAACATTACAATTATTGTACCGAGCAGCCGCGTTTGTGGTCTAGTGGTTAACATAGTTGCCTTCCAAGCAATTGTCCTGGATTCGATTCCCGGCCAACGTAGGACATTTTGCTATTTTATGAAAGCTATGTAAAATATATATATAGTTCTCAAATCATCATAAATTGAAATTGTGCTGAATTTCTTTAATCCAGGTAATAATTGTCGAGCCATGATATCTGTTATTATAAATCTACTTCTGTAAGTAATGGTGATTTCATCGAACCGGTAGTTTTAGTCAAATTACTTGGTGTTATTGGACGCTATTTGACCTTTGGTTAAGAATAGTTTGTTGTGAACACTCTGAAGACAAGGCAAGGTTTCACAGTTTTTTTTAAGTAATTAAACCATCATCAATTCGTGCAGTAAACGATGGCCAGTCCAAAACTTTAACTTTATATGAAATTATCTTGTTGAACTTCACCAGCACTGCACTGCAGGCATCAAAGGTACAATGTAACCTGTTCCATTTTTACCACAGTTGCCATGGAAAGAGAAAATCTAACCAATCACAGATTTTAAGCGGGTGGCCGCTTTTTAAAACAGCGCCCTCACATGGGCATTTTGAATGCCAAGGAACACCTCTTTGACCGTATATGGACATATTTAGATTACAGGTGACTGTATACCTTTAAAGCTGACGCGCTGAACGCGTTCAGCAGTTTGCAGGTGACCGCGCGGTGTGCAGCAGGGCATTCGGAGCGTTTCATTCGATTCATGAAAGGTATGTGCTGTAACCTTCATAAATGTAATAATCTTCATAAATATAATATTGACCACAATTTTGATAAAATTAACCACAAAGGTAATAAAACAGTCAACCATTAATGTAATAACCCGGAACGACAAATGTAATAAAACAAATTAACCACAACTTTAATAAAACCTAAAAATAAATGTAATAAACTTGAACTTGTAAATGTGATCATTTATTTATCAATGTCCTTAGTAAATAATAAACTTAAATAAGACTAGTGTAGTGTAATGTTATTACATACTTTCCCTAAACTGGGTTTCCCTCTCGAAAATACAGAATAGAATATATTGACTACACTATCAGAAAACCGACGGCGAGGTACTGATCAAACTATTAAGTGGAACAGCAGTGCTAGACACTTATGATGACATTATGATAAAGGAGAAGCGTAAAAATAGCTCGTCAACTAGTGATAAGCCAACAAAGTTTTCGACAGACGACCCAGAAGAAACCACAGAGAAATATGCAACATCGTAACAGAAACTTACGACACAAAACCTGTTGATAAGAACACATATCTATACTAGTATTTTAATATAGTAAACACAATACGAACACTACCTTGAACACAGTAGAACAAATTAGACATCCTAGTTATTCCCAGTGAAGGAACAAACTTATTCAACACAATTTATCCAATGTAGATTAATTTGAGGTGACTGATGTAGAAAGTATGGCAATTTTTCGAAAAACAGCGTTAAAGGATCGTAGTGTTATACAGTCTTTACACTCCAGAATGGAGACTGCACTGACACGCAGATTACAGCTGTGACTCGCCGTGGCCAATAAGTTCTACACACAAAACTGCGAAACTTATACGTAAAAAAATTCAAATACACAAAACACATTTAAAGGCAATAGTAAGATGTAAACAATGTGTGCAGTTGCTGCTATTTCATAGATAAATATTTAAGGGCTAATTATTCAATTGGGATCACAAAATAGCTTTATTGTATTTATGGTTGACAAGTATTACATTTATGGGTGATTATTTTATTACATTTATGGTTACCATTTATTACAATTATTGTTGGTGTATTTTTCTTAAATTTATTGGTGATTTTTGTTACATTTATGAGTGCGTTTTAATTACATTTATTGTTGATATTACATTTATTGTTGATATTACCTTTGTGGGGATTATTACATTTATAGAGGTATGCGCTTGTCCTCCACGCCACGCGCAGGTTTTAAAGTGATAATACGCATAAAGAATTCTTTCTTCCGGAAACCACCATAATATGCAAGAACCAGATATGAACTGAATATGCTCACGTGTTTTACAACAGGTTCATTAACACAGTACTCTCAGATTTTAATCACTGATCACAAAACCTTATTTTATATGCAAATGAGCTGTTAATTAACTTGACACTGCTCAATGCTTCATGGGACAATTAGATATCCATCAGATCAGATGTAGCACGTTTTATTTAATTTAATGCTGTAATTTTAGAGTAATGTCACTAATTACAAAGTTCATTAAATATGCAAATAATCCCTAAATTAACTTGACACTGTTCAATGATTCATAGCACAATTAAATATTTATCAAATCAATATCTGTAGCACGTTTCACAAAATTTGGTGCCGTAATTTCAGAGTTATATACCTAATTACCTAATTAATTACAAACTTTATTAAATATGCAAATGAACCCTTAATTAACTTTACACTACTAAATGCTTTACAACACATTAGATATCTGTCAGATCAGTATATGCAGCAGTTTTCATCACATTTGATGCAGTTATTTCGGAGTTATATGACTACTTATAAAATATGCAAATGAGCAAATAATTAACTTGACACTGTTCAATACTTCTCAGTACAATTGGATATTTATCAGATCAACATCTGTAGCAAGTTTCATCAAATTTAACGCTGTAATTTTGGAGTAATATCACTAATTACAAAGTTCATTAAATATGCAAATAAACCCTTAATTAACTTCACACAAGTAAATGCTCTACACCACAATTACATATCTGTTGGGTAAGTATCTGCAGCAGATTTCATAACATTTGGTGCAGTTATTTTGGAGTTATATCACTAATTACAAAACTTCATAAAATATGCAAATGACCTATTTGTTAACTTGACACTGTCCAATGCTTCTAAGTATAATTAGATATATATCAGATCAATATTTGTTGCAAGTATCATCAAGTTTGGTGCAGGAATTTCAGAGTTATGTCACTAATAACAAAAGTTCATTAAATATGCAAATGAGAAGGCAATTGACATGACACTCACAGTGTGATCATAATGTTCTGAGATTGTCATCTGTGAAAAGTTTCATGAAATTTTGTGCACTATTTCTTGATATATGTCTACACTGTCATTACCGTCTCCATAGGGAAACCATTGCACGGAAAAAAACGATATTGCATAACTTCATTAATATGCAAGCCACACTAACCAAAATCTAATCAGTTGTTGCAAGTAGCATATGGTACCTGTGTACCAAATCTGACGTGAATCCGTTCAGGCGTTTTTGAGTTATCGTGTAAACAGACAGACAGACAGACAGACAGACACACACACACACACACACACACACACGGACAGCAGTGTGCGAAATTAAGAGAAAATAGCTTCAGGTCATAAGGACCTGCACCAAGCCAAAGCTTCAGGTCCTTACAGAAAACTGCCGGTCCTCAATAATGGCAGTTGTTAACGACCATTAAAGTAAACACTCTCTCGACTAATACTATGAATTTTAATGTTGTAACATCTAATTTTTCATGTCCTTTTATCAATACAAAAGGACTATTGTTCACATAGATTGCAGAATAGTGTAAGTTAGTGCATCATTCAGCTACATGATCTGGAATCTGAAAAAGATCACAGCCCTCATCTTCCTCACTGTCATGCGCACACATTTATCAATGTTTTCCACCAGGGGGGGGGGACTATGGGACAAACAGGAGGAGAATTTGACATTTTTTCTAGCCATGTCAAATCCCCTACTTTCGGACTATAAAGTGATGTCAAACACCCAGGGGCCGGCGAATACAGGCTCATGCACTGACTACGTGTGGGTGATGAAAAAGAGACAGTTTGTCTCTCATAACAGTGTATGGGAGATGATGTTCTCTACATGGCTGTGTAAAATTGTACACTACACCAGGGCATGTGATATTGTGATTTGAAAATGGTTGGCGAGCTGAAAATCACTTCTGAAATTGGCCAACGTGAGTGGTAGAGGAGTGAGTGAATACCCTAGTACCCTGAAAACGGTCATGAGTAAGGGGAGTGTGTGAATAATTTTTATGCAAACATTGATCACGTATTTTTTAATTGTAATGTAAAACAGAAGGAAGAAAATACTTGGTATGTATTTAGATATGACGGATGGCTTACTTTCAATTTTTTTAAAAAAAACAAATGTGCTTAAATGTGGCCTCTGTTGCATTCATGAAGAAACAGGTGAAGTTATACTTTTAATTAAAAGGACAAGTATCGTAACTTTTTTCTCGATTATAGAAATTGCAGACAACATGAATGGCACACGTTGCCACTCGCGGAAATGAATGCATATTTTCTGATTGAAAAGTTTTGACAGCGATTGCTGCGTCTCATCGTCTTTTAAAAAGATTCTGAAAAGTTTGACAGACACTCTATACTCTAAAAACTATGGCGACACGATCAGTTAATGATACCGTAAAATCTTAAAAGACGCAATTTTTTGCGATATCTAGGCATACAGCCCAGGATGACGGTGAGTTTTGCATGCCTGTCGTAAAACGGTATACATCGAAACAATTTGAAGCCCTACTCTCGGCCTCTTAGAGTATACACGACAAAACTGTGTAGATAAGGCCGCTCTGTTTTATAAAATGTACACTTATTATCACGTTGATATATCGTGCTAACAGTCGGTCTTGTGAACTTTCGTTGAAGACCAACGAGCAAGCAAGACGTTCTAGCGGTCCAGAAACACACGTAGCGAAACGTGAACTTGACTGTCAACTGCCTGCACTATTGGGCTGTCGTGTAACATCTTATCCTTGTATTGGGCGTAGTTCAAAACCATGGAGGTAAAAAATACCTCCATGTTCAAACCCAAATATGTTTAGGCAACAGCACTGTACTCTTAGTATGTTTTTGTCTTAAACTCTTCTATGAACAGTTTATGTTTTGAACGCGTCAATTGAAAATCAAAGCAAAGAAAACGGAGTCAGTTTGATAAAATGAAGGGCTGTATTATGTACATTTGTGTACATGTAAATTCCGAACACTTAAAGTGTGAAATTAGTGAAGTGATACTGGGTGTTGTTATCATATGACACAGATATGCTACAATTACCAGGGTTACACTCACCAGACAAGTATTACTATAATATTGTATCGCATTGTTGCACTAAAATAAATCCATTCCATTGCTAGAATATGCATGCACGGACGTAATTCATACTGATCTGAATGTAATCAGCTTCACCGTGCTATGGGCCTCGATCGGAGAGATTAGACTCCGTAAATGTAAAACGTCTAAAGACAAAAAATTACTATGTTGCGACATTGTCACCCCTTCCCCGTCTGGCGTACCATAGATCGAATTCCCCACTACCAGGACACGAAGTGCGATCAATATCCCCTGTTGCCCCGCACTCCCACAGTGGAAAACATTGATAGGTGCATGACATTCAAGTTTGAATCATATGATTCAAAGTTAGTCATTATCTGCATCTGTTACAGGTCTTGACGGAGAAATTTTCATCATCTGTTCCAAATTCCAGTCGGTCATTAGGACCGACATGTTGCTAAAAACTTTCGACCCGACGAGAAATCTGTCGGTCTCGGACCGTCGGACCGACGTTAATTTCGCACACTGACGGACAGACAGACAGACATCGCTATGACAATAGCCTACGTGTTTACACACGTGAGCTAAAAATGATGAGCTACTGTTTGTAACCATCTGAATAAGTTGTTTGCACACATGGAAAAAATTTCAACTTGGACATCCTTATGACCATTGCACATTATAAAGCGGCTCAAAAGAAAGCTTTTCACATTCAACTAATTTTGTTCTATTTCTAGTGGTTGTTGGAATTGCAAAAGTGAGATTTCCATTCGGTCACATTAAACCGTTCTTAACGATAATCATTGCATTATCATGAATGCTGACAAATGCTACGCAGAGACAGCTACATACTCATACATCACGGCGCAATCGTGTTGTCAGAGCGCATCGTAGTTAGTCTGGTTCCGTAATCCAGACTAAGCGCATCGTTCACCCTAGGGCCCCTCGAACTTGTCGTCACATTCACCCACAGATACACTATATTATTATATAACAGTAGTGCGACGAAGATTTGGTAAAAAATTTGAAGAAATAGAGCCACCGTCTCCGTCTCCAATCCACTCAATCAAATTTTTGTAAGAGAGTGCATTCCTTTGACACAAAACATTCAGGTTAATATCGATGAATGAGTTGTATAACTATTGAGCGGCAGTACAGAACAACGCCAACCTTCAACTGTCATCAAATCATGATATTCTCATTCTTTGAAATTCTCTTGTCTCAGAAAATCTGTGGTCGATGGAACCCGTATATCGTCACCGTATATCGATGAAAAACCCGGGATTACTCATCATGGAATGGGTCCAGTCAGCGCAGATGATGTCGCAATATCACACATTTCTACCGTTAAGGATACAACAGTTGAGGGTAACGCGACATCGAAATCTTCAGACCTTGGTGAGATTATCAAGGACTTTGCGTCATCTACGACTGCGCATGGAGTCTCTCTCATCGTTCGTTCAAAAGATTGGAAGGGGAAATTGACCTGGTCTTTGATCGTTTGTGCTGCTCTCATTGCATTCACAACGCAAACTTTGTTGCTTGTACTGCAGTATGTCGAGTTCAATGTTAACACCAAGGTAAGACAACTATGTACGCGTGCAATCCCTGTTTTACTTTCATCCCGTATTGAGACATCGTCGTAAACGACAGGCCTCTTTACGGCACTAGCTGCACGTGTTACGATGTGTTGATTTTTTG
>LD352186.1:67121-83885 GCA_001465055.1 Ptychodera flava | reverse complement strand
CTTGTGGGAAACCTGCAATTAGGTAGTGTACAACCAACCTTGTCTGAGAAGCCTTCCTCTGACCAACTGTCATGGAAGGCCCTGTTCAAATCTCGCGCTTCTTAGGAGCCACTTGGATTGTAATTTACATACACCGGCCCCTATGAATAAAAATAGCAGTGCTTTAAATATTGTCTTAGACACTACAAATATACTACTCCTTTAGAAAAAAATTACATGCGCTAGATGCATACAGACAGTTCAATCAGACCATATTGAGGTTATAGAGAAAGTCAACACCTATAAGTTCTGTGAGCAAAAATAAAAACACGATTGCCCTGCGAGATTCACAAGTCGGGAAAATTTCTGACGAGACTTTGTTTGAAAAATGCCAAAACAGTTTGTAATTAAAAGTATACTTCAAACTTTTCATACAAACAGTAGTTATTTCAATTTGTCATGATACATTTTAGATTTAAATTTTTGAACTAGGTTTTCGCGTTCGTATAGCTGAGCAGTTTCTATTTTTTTTTATTTTGACCGCAGATATGCAGAGTAAAAGTGTATCAAGAGATGTCGTGTGACGTTTTAGTTACAATTTTATCATCACTGAACTTGAGCATGCGATAGCACGTTCCATTCTAACCGAAATATGTTGAGCTTTATGATAATATAGATTTGACCTAGTTTTGGAAGCCTTGTCTGCATGTGAAAAATTATCACTTTACGGCAAATGTAATGTCTTTCATCGGATGATGACGTGCTTTCAAGCACGTCTCCTGCGAATGATTCCACCTGCCAACCCCAGTGAATATAGTATGATTCAATTTAATTACTTTACAAGGAAGAATTTCCAATTCATGGCAAGAATATTCGCTGGTCACTTAAACGGTACTTATAAAGCTTAATGGAACATATCAAATATTCTTCATTCTAAAGCCTATGAAAAAGATCGTGTTTTCATGCCATCATCACCTTGGTTCAAACAATTCCATAACATCACTACTGACCATTACGCCTATGAAAAGTTCCTTTCGGAATATCGTCCGAGTCACGAGTACCACGCTGTAAAGGGCGAAGATCCGCCTGATTGGATAGGATTTAAGTCTTACAGTCTGTCTCCGGATTACGGAAACTTTGATGAAATATTAAAAGTTGGCAAAGACAGAATCAGTGAGTTGGGACACCAGAGCCGTGACTTCATCTTGAAGTGTTCTTATCATAGCACAAGATGCAATGCAAGGTGAGACAAATCGATCTTAAAGTGTTGTTATCATGGCACAAGATGCAATGCTAGATGAGATCTTAGGCGTTTATAATTGATAGGAAGATAAATTGGAGAGATTAGGCTGTATCGATCACTTACCCCTGTCTAAAAAGTCAAAACACATATTACAGCGTTTTAAGAAGAACCATCGAACATATAATACACTTTACATATACATTGTTATTAGCGCAAATAAATGACGTCCATTTTCGGCAATCACACTGCCCAGTTGATTACAAAAGGATTCCCTAGATATTGCGTCAAGCTGACAGGCGACACGAAGGAAATAACATTAATTTGGAATTATGTCTTTTCTGCGGACTCTGAAAAATCGATTTTTCAGTAACTCGACAGATTTGTAGCAATGTTGGCGTTAACTTCACTGCTAACATTTTAGTTTCGAAGGTTATATGTTTATTTTAAAATGCTTGAGATGTTCGTAAGATCTATTGAAATAAATATGTGTTTCATCTATGTGTTCACATTTTTCTTGTTTGATTCTACAGCGATTTCCACACGTTCCAAGATGAAAAATACGGAAACTGCTTCACATTTAACAATAACGGGGACAGATTTGTGAGAAATCCAGGCGCTAAGGACGGTAGGTAAACGTCAAGATGTTGTATTCGTTTTCAAATCGGAAAGTGAACATCTCAGTAAATATTCTGTGATCGCGACAGAAAAACCAAAGTAGAAAGCAATGTCAGTTTATTGGATGAATTATTACCTCACCATGATTGAATACCTTAATAACATTTATTAAACAAATAACATAAGTCGACTGTGCATTGGCAAGACAGCATCGAAAACTGTCACAATGCGTAACGTGCAAGGGTTTCTCTAGAAATGTTCATGGACATTTTTTCCAGAGAGAAAAATTACGAACTCTTCTGTCGCTGCTAGTAGCCGTATTTGGTTTACGAGGCAAACAGCTTTATCAGCAGTTGTCAAACTCCGACGAAATATTTGACCGACGATATCTCAAAATATCATAAGCCATATAACAAAAATCAAATTCCGATGGCATTTTTATGATAATGAATCGAAAAAATATGATCACTTATTCTTATATTATATCTCAATTAACGTACACAGTATTAGTAAACCGTATTTCTATCACGGCATCAACGCTATAATGTTTATGAAATCATCTGTTGTACGTATATTTTACTTATCTGTGATCATGAACACTCTGATGTCATTGATGCAACATTTGAGGTTTTCATTCAGTTCACCTGGTAATCTTCGTCAGTCTGAAAACAATTAATGTCTCTTTTATTAAAAAGGCCCACCTGAATTCAGCTTCCGAACATAGAACGTTCGGCACTGGGGCAATTGTCAACTAAGCTATGGAGTACGAGTCTACGCTGACGCTGCTGTACGCCACAGCAGTACCACTCGTGTCGGTGATCGGTCATGTCCCGTGGGAGAAAGCTGAGTCTTACTGACTCGGCAAAAAACGAAAAACAAAGTTTGCTGATTCCACCAAAATTCGCATAGATGACTAGCACAGATACCTGCGGTTGATAAATAGCGGCCACCGCGTGGTATGCGCGCATACCACACGCGGCGGCCGCTATGTATCGAGCCACGCGTAACTTTGTGGCAGACGACAAAATGTAGTCATCAGAGGTAACTAATAATTTACACGTAAAAACTGATATCTATGTGGTATTGTTTAAAAATCTAATACAACTGATTGAGAATAACGAAAACGACAAAAACTAAGGAGAAGTTTTAAAAAAGAATTACCAGAGGTAAAGGCATTGATAATGATGTATATAAAGTCTTCGCAGTAGGAAGTAAATTATTTGCGTCATTCGAACGTTTTTGACTCCCTAGAATATTCTATTCACAGCAACTTAGGGAGTTTATTTGTATTGTTTTAATTATATTGGTAAGATTCAGCCAACCAATAGGCTAACAGCTTCGAAATCGCTGCAAGTCGCCCCCAACAACACACTTTCGGGTGATTTCGGGTCGTAACCAGAAACGATCGTAAAACTTCGGGATGTGAAAAATACGCTCGGGAAATGACATGTTTTTATCGATATCTCGCGATCCGCGCGGAGTCGCCAAGTCAAATATCGACCGTTGGCATTTAAAAAATGTGTTGCAGAAATGTTACCAAGTGGGAGTGCCTCTTTAATGTCATTTATTACACTGTTTGGTTAGCTCTTTTTTCAAAATTGTTGTGATATCACGTGCACATCGTCTCTTAGGGACAGGCGTCGACAGAATAAAATCAGAATTTACAGAACGATTCTTTTAGCTTTACATATGAAATAAAAAGTTAATTTAGACCAAGGAACTGACAGCTTGGTAGAAAATAACACAGTCGTCAATATTGTAGTCTAGAAAACAAGATGGCGACAAGTTGAAGCTGCAAGAAAAAACAAAATAAAGGGTGGTATGTATGTATGTATGTATGTATGTATGTATGTATGTATGTATGTATGTATGTATGTATGTATGTATGTATTTTTATTTTTATTTATAATATTCATCCACAGCGGACACGATACGTGTACCGACATAGGATAGGATGACTGAAACAGGTGCGAACCACCTATACAAAGCCAGTCACCCTAATGAAATGAAATATGTACAAATGAAAAAAGCAAACAACAATAACATACAGGAGATAAAAAATGAAGAAAGTCTAAAACAAATCAAATAAAATCTACATAGGTCTACACCTGCTACACAGACAACGAGAAATCCACGTACAAGTGTTGTCTGGATCAAAACAGTTATGAAATTTATCCCAATACCATTTCGTCAATGTTACTCTAAATGTACAAAGTGAAGCAGTGGTTCTAATTGTCGCCGGTAAATTGTTCCAGAGAATGACAATTCTATTAAAGAGAAGGTGTTGGAAAGTGACAGTTTTACAATGGTTTCTATCCAGTGCATTTGTATCAGCACTAGAACGTGTATTAATTTTAGATGAGTGAGTTTTGACATACTTATGAACATTTAAAGAGTATTTCCCAGTAGTGCATTTATAAAAGAAAATCAGATCAAGAATCTCCCTGCGAAATGACAACGGTAAAAGGTTTACAGCAACTAATCTTTGTTTATAATCAATGTCAGTGGGATAATTAAGAATATACCTTGTTGCTGCTCTTTGGATTTTTTCAATTTTTACTAAGTTGCGCTTAGACTGGGCTGCCCAAACGACACTTCCGTATGTGTTTAGAGTCACATTTGTAGCCACAAGTACGCTTGATCATGCCAAGCAATCTATGAGATTTCATGCAAATACGATCAATGTGAGTATTCCAATTCAAGTCGAAAGTGAGATCAACACCTAAATCACAGTATTTTTAACTGATGCTAAGTCATTACCATTCATGATATAATCAAAATTCAGAAAATTTTTACATCGTGTAAAGTGGAGAACATTGCACTTTCCTGTATTAAAAGTCATACCCCATTTGACACTCCAGCTATAAAGAGAATGAATATCTCTCTGTAAAGCTTCACAATCTTGTGAATTTTTTATCACACGAAAACACTTGGAGTCATCAGCAAAGAGAGCTAAGGTAGTCTTAGGAGATACACAGACGGGCATATCATTGACATATAATAAAAATAAAAAGGACCCAAAATGGATCCCTGGGGAACTCCTGAAGGAACAGGCAACCAATCTGAGGATTCACCTTCAACTACCGCTCTCTGTCTTCGACGTGACAAATAATTAGAGAATCAATTATGCAGCATACCATTAAAACCAAAAGAATGCAACTTATTTAATAATTTGTCATGAGGTACTTTGTCAAATGCCTTTGAGAAGTTCAGATAAAGCATATCCACCTGTCCTCCTTTATCTAAGACTTCTACGATGTCAATAACAATTTGTACAAGTTGGGTATGTTTATGGTATGTTTATGGTATGTTTATATGTTTATATGTTTATATATATATATATATATATATATATATATATATATATATATTATGGAAAGCCGTTGGGGACCCCTCGGCGAAAACGCTTTCTCCATTGAAAATGCATAGGTTGAAAACAAAAAAGTTTTCCGTCGAAATATACAAAAAAATACCACCCGGCTACAACATAACTTTTAGCGGCGCCGTCAACTTCAAATGCGACAACAACAACTCAAACCACATAATGTTGCGTCCACAAAATATCAGTCAGCGGCAACATTGCTAACACTATGTATCTAGACCTTGGATGAACACTGGCCGCAGCGGTAACAATCTATGAGGCACTTAGTGAGATGTCAAATGATAACGTTGGCGGCGAATGCCTAACTGCGATTGCAGAAAAAACAAAAGCTCGTGCGGACGCGAAATCACTTGCTGCTCATAATCAACATACGGACACAGAAACTCTATGATAACGATTCCGCACTGAACTGCCATCGCGAAATCTTATCGTCTTTTGAGGCTGCAAAATCTCTTCTCGCTCATTACCAAACGTAGACGCTGTTAATATGAAACCTATAGAAACCGGTACGGAAACTTCATATACTCGCATTGCGGTGTGACAAAACTTACAACGTACAGATGTTGCGGAAAAAACTACAAGTTGAAGCTACGACAAACTCTGCTCTGGTTGCACACAGTCTGTGCAAACACGGATGATGCGGAAAAATATCATATGCAATGAGCATTGTTATGGTGCGGAAAAACAATTACTTAGTATACCTGCGGTGTGACAAATTAGTTCGTTCTGGTGCGACAAAACAGTAAGCTTGCCAGCGATTGATGTGCGGAAAAAGTAGTATGCAAATAAGGAGTCAGTTCTGGTGCGGAAAAAAAACTATATGCAAATGAGGAGTATGTGCAGTGCGGAAAAAACTAGTTTGTTCTGGTGCGACAAAACAGTAAGCTTGCCAGCGATCGTTGTGCGGAAAAAAGTAGTATGCAAATGAGGAGTCAGTTCTGATGCGGAAAAAAACTAAGATGCAAATGAGGAGTATGTTCTGGTGCGGAAAAGAAAGAATATGCAAATGGGGAGTACTTTCGGTGCGACGACAAACTAAATTTATAGTACGTTCTTCTTTTATAAATAGTAGTGTAGGACCTAACCCGGCCTTTTCTACGGTCACAGTTGCTTGCAGTTGCTATAGATTTTGTGCAAGAAAAGATAGACTGGCCACCATCGCTTGGCTTTTCAGTTACCTTTCCCCCCTTAAATGTACTATTGTTTTTATATTTATATGCCCACAGAATTGGAGCATTGAGCCCAGTAAGGGGTACACCATTTGATTTCGGGGGGGGGTATGGAGGATTTTGAGAAAAAAAAAATTGTCGCCAGGTGAGATAGAAGAAAAAAAAATTGATCCTGTCATGGCCTGAGAAAAAAAAATTGTCATAACAGACAGAAGTGAAAAAAAAAATTGTCACAATGCACCAGATATTAGCAAAATTTGGAAACCCTATTCTCATGTAATTCTTTGCCGGCGCGCCGCCATAGGCGGCGCAAATGTTTTTAACACAAGCAATTCTTATGTTTTTTCCCAGCACTTATGATATAAGCATGCACTACATAGGTCTACTTTACACCTCAGTGCACTCAATGTTTTCCTTCCCTTTACTGACCCAAGAAATCATTTCAGGATTTCTGTTGCAATATCTCAATGGCATAGGCACTATCTAAAAGGGACTAAGTTGACTTCTGTAAATTGTGAAAATTTTAAAACACAAGACAGGAGTCAATAAACTAGTGTTAAAATCAATATATTATTCTCTCAATATAAATATATTAGGAAGATGTACAAGTTGACTATGAAAAATTGAGGAACAACAAATATAATGAAATACAAGGGAGGGGGTCACTAAAAAAATTGAAAACTTCAGGGGGGCGTTACTCAAAATGTGGAGAGGAAGAAGGGGGGCGGGGTTACTCAATTTATTTTTTGCGAAGTAAATTGAAACACATCTCAGATTGCACCATATTTGCACACATCCATTTCTCAAAATTTTAAATGCGAGAGGGGTCACCCCCTCTCGTGCTCTCCCCCCTTGGGTCTTCTAACAGTTTTACTGGTAAAAGACAAATTTAAAATACCTATTGGATTGCACTACACTGCACCGTGGCGCACATCAAGTTCTCAAAATTTTCACAGGATCTAGGACAAAACTGAACTGTTGTGAATTCATCCTTAAATTATTATCACAGAAACATGTTTTCATTTTCCTCAGTTCAATGACCATTTTGACAGTTAAACATACCATATTCATACTTTTCATTAGAAGCTGGCAGCTGGAGAAATGACACAAGAAGGTCACAGATTTTCCGTTCCTGTATATTTATTTATCTTCAGTCTCTGGCAAACAGAACTGTTTTTCACAAATTGTATTTCTTTTTTTTGGTTGTTGAATATTGTGACACAAACACTGATCATGCATAAAATGTAAAAAAATATTGCAGTGTTCAATGTCATTTTCAAACAGTTTTACCGAGTGCAAAAAAAACCTGAAACTCCTCTCAGATTGCACCATTAAACACATCAATTTCCCAAAATTTCCAATACGAGAGGGGGAAACCCTCTCTCGTGCTCTCCCCCTTGGGGTGTTCTAACAGTTTCACTTAGTAAAAAAATTAAAAAAACACCTCTCAGATTGCACCAGACTGCACCATTGCACACATCAATATCTTAAAAATTTCCATGCAAGATAGGGGAAAGCCCCTGTGACACTTTCCCCCTAAGCCTCTCGTGTGTTCTTCCCCTGTACTTTCAAATTCTGCCCGGTCAGATATCCTAGTGAAAACCTTGTCATAATACCCATCCAAATTAAACAATATACTATATGGTTAGATACTGCGTGAGCTTTTATATCTTTATTTTATTGTGACTTACAATTTCATTTTGATGGGTTTACCTTTTTTGAACCATCATGATATAACTGATGATAGTCTAGCAGAGTACATCAGGATTTCAAAGGTCTTTACTGTTGCTGTATTTTGTAAATGTTACAAATACATGTATTGTATTTAACTTTTCTAAGTGGGGGATCAGTCAAAATTTCAGAGTTAGAGAGGGGAGTTGCTCAAATTCATCATGGTTGACGGGGGTGGGGTGGGGGGTGTCACTGAAAATTTCTGAGTTTCAGGCCGTAAATAATGACGGCTCCCTTATACGACGCATCACAAACTTGATGACAAAGAAAAAAAAAATTGCATTGTTACTCCATTTGAAAAAAAAAATGATGCAGCTCTGACAGTAGAAAAAAAAATTGCTGTCACTGTGACAGGAAAAAAAATTTGCTCCCATACCCATTTCCTCCATACCCCCCCCAAAAATCAAATGGTTCTCCCCTAAAAAGAGTATTTATATTACTTTACACTAAACACGTACTTCATGCACTTGTGTCCTCTGTTACGGTGTATGCTATGTTAAGTGTGATCGAGGAGAGTCACTACACTGATGGAAGTGGTCAAGTTTGTCAAACTCAAATAATTTTATGAAGCCTCTGCAGTTTAGCATCAAATAGCTAGGGCAGAGTGACATGACAGATTTTTTCAGCAGCACACCGACGCCCACTGACATTCGTGAATGATTATAATCTGTGAACACTGTCTGACAATTATGTAATATACGGATCACTTGAACCATGGAGGTAGCTACCTCCATGCTTGAACGCATATCCACTATTACAAATGTATATGTGAAAAACACATATATATGAGTGATTACATGAAATGTTTTTGGTTATACGAAACATCAGGTACTGTGAACTATACTCAAGGTAAAACAATTTCCAGAGCAGGCATAAATTTGAAGAAAAACCCCAATTCAATTATTTGGGCTATTCTCAGTGATTTATGGTTGACTCCGTGAACTTTGAGTATGTCATGCGAATTGGAGAAGGGACCATGATATCGCGGCCCTTGCTGTTCAAAGGTCAAACTATAATGGAGACGCAACCTTTCTGAATGGATTACGCAATATATTGATCTTAAGGTAGTATGCATTTCGAAAGTGATAGACTGAAACTTTTGCTCAAACTTCCTCAATGAACTTTCAACCATACTCTTTCAAAATCAAGAATAAAAATCGGGGGTTCCCGTGCTAATTTTGGTAGCAGAGAAACAAATTACCCAAAATTTACCGATATTCTAAATTCAAAATGGCCGCCATCCCTGTGTTAACTCTATGGAGTAAAAATATTTTCGATTTTCGAAAAAATTAGCCTGTGAAAAGTTTTTCCTACACCAAGAGCTTTGAAATGAGCCCTCACAAGTGGTAGATCAGAAAAGAATTGTGAGTCCCACCCGCTGTCCTCAAGGCTCATTTTACCTTAATAGATTTGAAATTGCTGGGTTCATCCACATTGAACTTAACTCACTGTCTATAAAACTACCTTTAACATGAAATTTACCTCTCGTTAATAACTGCTATGGAATAAGTAAGATGACAGTTTCATAATTCCGTGGAATTATATTAATTTTGCAGAACATTAGTTCCATCTCTAAAGTTGATCTTTGAACGGCAAGTGCGATTATGCTATCAAAGCCCCTTCTCGAATTCGCGTGACACACACTAGTTTACGGGGTCAATTAACCACTGAGAATAGCCTAAATAATTGAATTCGAGCTTTTCTTCAAATTTGGGCCGTGCTCTGAAAATTTTCATACCTTGATTATCTTTCACAGTATCTAAAATTTCATATAACCCCAAACCATTCATGTAATCACTCAGAATCCGTGATTTTTTTCACATACATATTTGTATTAATAGTGTACATGCGTTCGAGCATAGAGGTAAATCTACTACCTCCATGGTTCGAGTGATCCTAATATTAAATAATAGTGAGACAGTGTTTACAGATTCTCCTCATTCACGAATGTCAGTGGGCGTCAATGCGTTGAAAAAATATGTCATGTCACCCTGTACTAGATGTTTGAAGTTATTAGCAGAGGCTTCATAAAATTATTTCAGTTTGACAAACTTGACCACTTACATCAGTGTAGGGATTCTCCTCGGTCACACTTGACATAACATACACCGTAACAGAGGAAACAAGTGCATGAAGTACGTGTTCAGTTTTAAGTAATATAAATACTCTTTTTAATGGGCTCAAATGCTCCAAATCTGTGGGCATATAAATATAAAAACAATAGTACATTCAAGGGGGAAAGGTAACTGAAAAGCCAAGCGACGGTGGCCAGTCTATCTTTTCTTGCACAAAATCTATAGCAACTGCAAGCAACTGTGACCGTAGAAAAGGCCGGGTTAGGTCCTACACTACTATTTATAAAAGAAGAACGTACTATAAATTTAGTTTGTCGTCGCACCGAACGTACTCCCATTTGCATATTCTCTTTTTTCCGCACCAGAACATACTCCTCATTTGCATCTTAGTTTTTTTCCGCACCAGAACTGACTCCTCATTTGCATACTACACTACTTTTTTCCGCACAACGATCGCTGGCAAGCTTACTGTTTCACAGTACTGTAGATTTCCCATAATTCATTGCAATTTGTATCCTCGGAGATACCTGAGTGAAGTCTACCATGTCTCCCATGTGTAGACAAATTCACAGACTATTTATCAAAATTTTGAAAACGTACTTTTATGCACACCATTCTTCTCAATTCTCATTTTAAATAATTTGGAAAATTATGCATAATTGAGAGAGGAGATAGCATTTTTGTGAAATTTGCCAGAGATTGTGTCCTCAGCCATACAGAATAATGTGATGGAAAGTAGGGAGACTAGTTGCACCTGTTTTATGAAACAAAAGGATATTGATTTTTTGCAATGGAAGTGACAAAAGAAATTTGCATGCTAAGTTTTCTCAGAGAATGACCCCTTCAGTTCGTCATAACTTGCTGCCCAAAAAGCAAGGCATTTGTAGTACCTACAGAATGTGACTTTTATGGTTGTTTAGTGGTTATTTTGAAACTTTCACTGAAATATCTAAACGTACTTTTACTAGATATCATTTATCAATTATTCTGATGCTGCACACTAGTGCTTACATGCAGAACTGAAAAAGTTTTTAGAAAAGTAACCTCCATGTGTACAAATCAAAGAGAATTGTGGGTAATTTATTGTACTGTGTGTTTTGTCGCACCAGAACAAACTAGTTTTTTCCGCACTGCACATACTCCTCATTTGCATATAGTTTTTTTTCCGCACCAGAACCGACTCCTTATTTGCACATCGTTTTTTTTCCGCACCAGAACTGACTCCTCATTTGCATACTACTTTTTTTCCGCTCAACAATCGCTGGCTAGCTTACTGTTTTGTCGCACCAGAACGAACTAATTTGTCGCACCGCAGGTATACTAAGTAATTGTTTTTCCGCACCATAACAATGTTCATTGCATATGATATTTTTCCGCATCATCCGTGTTTGTAACAGACTGTGTGCAACCAGAGTAGAGTTTGTCGTAGCTTCAACTTGTAGTTTTTTCCGCAACATCTGTACGTTGTAAGTTTTGTCACACCGCAATGCGAGTATATGAAGTTTCCGTACCGGTTTCTATAGGTTTCATATTAACAGCGTCTACGTTTGGTAAGGCCAAAGTAAGTAAATTCTTTGTTTTGCGTCCACTCTAAATGGGAAAAGGTACGCGTCTAAGCGGCTGAAAAACACACACAAGAAAATTAACACAATGTAATTTGATGGAAGCAAATAAAAAATTGTAACAAAATTTTAGTTCAGAAACGCTAAGCGGCCAGGCCCTAAAATTTCCTATTCAAATACACTGTGTGTGTTTTTTATGAAAACCTTAAAAACCTAAGCGGGTTGGGACGCAAAACAAAGAATTTAATTACTTTGGCCTAATGAGCGAGTAGAGATTTTGCAGCCTCAAAAGACGATAAGATTTCGCGATGGCAGTTAAGTGCGGAATCGTTATCATAGAGTTTCTGTGTCCGTATGTTGATTATGAGCAGCAAGAGATTTCGCGTCCGCACGAGCTTTTGTTTTTTCTGCAATCGCAGTTAGGCATTCGCCGCCAACGTTATCATTTGACATCTCACTAAGTGCCTCATAGATTGTTACCGCTGCGGCCAGTGTTCATCCAAGGTCTAGATACATAGTGTTAGCAATGTTGTCGCTGACTGATATTTTGTGGACGCAACATTATGTGGTTTGAGTTGTTGTTGTCGCATTTGAAGTTGACGGCGCCGCTAAAAGTTTTTTGTAGCCGGGTGGTATTTTTTTGTATATTTCGACGGAAAACTTTTTTGTTTTCTACCTATGCATTTTCAATGGAGAAAGAGTTTTCGCCGAGGGGTCCCCAACGGCTTTGTATATTTCGACGGAAAACTTTTTTGTTTTCTACCTATGCATTTTCAATGGAGAAAGAGTTTTCGCCGAGGGGTCCCCAACGGCTTTCCATAATAAATATATAAATATATATATATATATATATATATATATATATATATTGTTCCAGGTTTACTACTGACACTGTTCACTGAGCAGGAGGAATACACCGCTGTGTACGGAAAAGATTCTGGTGTACGAGTGATCATAGCGCCTGCTGACTTGGCTCCTATGCCACAACTGAATGGTTTTACAATCACGCCGGGTTCAGTGACGTCAATTGCTATAAGAGAGGAAAGTGTTTCTCATTTATCTTTAGTGTATTATATTCACGCTTATATTCAATAGTTACATGATTATTCACGCATTTCGACCATGTAACAATATTCTTTGATATATTCAACGCGAACAAACGAGACATACGAATAGAAATCGAATATCTTCATTTTATATTCAATCATTTTAACATCCATGCTAATTCTCACAACATTTATCAATTATTTCACTGCAGAATCAACTCACTAGAATGTATCCACCCTGGGGCAACTGTACCTATGGTGGAACAGAAGACCTCTTCAAAGTTGAAGGATTTCAAAACAAATATTCTGTTCAGGTATATATGATTTGAATAAAGTGACTTCACAATTTTCATTCGGAAATGTTTTCCTTTACATTGGTTTACATTCCATTTTCGTCTTTGTTTTGTGCTCTATTACCTTCTACTTGTCAATTTCAAACTCTCTCATCTATATGCTTTGTCATATTCATGTATGTCAGCGTCTGATTTGATGGTTTGCTTCTGCCATTTACATCCCTTTTTCTATAATGTAATTGCATATTATAGGCAAATGTTTTGTCCGTCTATCAATGAATTGATATGGCACGTCGTATAGCTGTACATGACTGTCCCGCCGTCCATCGATTTGATCTGACAGGCCGACAGATTGACAATTTGACATTAATTTTAATCTCTGCTAACACTCACGCAGCGTACACCTCTTCCTGTCTATATTGTAAGTTTTAAATGAAAATTACACAGTTCCGATTAATTTCCTTCCATTATTTCTACGACTTTGGCAAAAATGTAATCTCTGTCTTTCATTCACTGCACAATGCGTCTTTCAAAATCTTTCGCATGATTATATTTGAAATCCGTAAAGTCTATTAATATCGATATAAATGTGTATTCTATTACTACAGGCATGTGAAAGCGAATGCGTATTGAATGCCATGGAACGATACTGCGGTTGCACGGATTCTATCCACAGAAATGGTAGGGTCTGTAAACTCCTAGACGGAGATGAAGGTAAGGATTTCTTAATCTCTCAGCTTAAATGGTTTGCAGCTTTTATTTTCGACTAGTATATTTATTGTATTGAGACATTTTAAGATAGAAGCGCCTTAGGGACAGATATTTGGTCTCTCAAACTGTTACAACTCTGTCCTGATCTACGGCTTGTGTGGGCCCATTTTAAGACTCTTGGAATAAGAAAAGTTTTCATTGACTTAGTTTTTCGAAAATCAAAAATCTATTTTCCTCATAGAATTAACACGGGGATGGCCACTATTTTGAATTTCAAATATTCGTCAGTGTAAGGTAATTTGTTTTCTCTAGCACAAAAATGTGCTACCCCTGATTTTTTATTCTTATCCTTGATTTGGTTATAAAATAGTTGAAAGTTTCATTGAGAAAAGTTTGAGCAAAAGTTCAAGTCTTTCACTTTCGAGGCGCATGCCACCTTAAATATTACCAGCGTGATTTTTCGGGATAATTAAGTCATTTATCGACAACATTATTGCTAATCCAAAGTTCTAGTTTCCTTTCTTTCACTGTTGACAGAGTATGTAGATCACTTTCGATAGTAAAATTGCAAACTTTGGATTGTGATTGGCCCGAATGTATTGAAGTGAGATAAGTGGGGGTGTTGAATAAGATAAATAGTTGATGCACGTGTTTATGGCAAGAAAACAAGAAGGCAGATAAATATAAAAAACCTTCAAGCTAGGTTTGATGCTTTGATTGCCTTACTTTGAGGGAGTAAATACAGAAAGCAATTACGCACACAAAAATGAACGGAAAGTCTTCCTTTGCGACTTTCTCTATTTCAAGTAGGACATGCCATATTCGTAAGTCCATAAACCCTAAAACTGAGTTGATTTCAGGTAGGGGGCCTGATGGAGAATTACCAATGAAATATTGACTTTTATGTAATGTTTGTGCAAATAGTTCATCAGTTACATACATTTCAGTGTGTTCGTACAAAGCTATTACATCATTGCGCATGTCCATAAATGTGCAGTGATAGGTAATAAATTTGACACACCTTTCATGTGTATACCCAACGATTTGTTTTGGCGCAAGACGTCAAAATACTGCTTGTCCCATCTATGCTTCATATTTCTGTAAACTACTTTTTTATAACAGATCGATGTAAAAACCTAATACACTTCTTCTCAAGAAATAACATGTTGCCGTGTGATTGTCGACAGCCTTGCCAGTAAGTTGAGTATTTAGAATTCTCATTGAGACTTCCTGAACATTTTATTGGTACATTTTTGAAGATAGACAGTCGTCGAAACTGCGCTTGTGCGACTTTTTTCATGCATGACATCTAGATGCATCAAGTCAACATAGCTGCAACATTTAAAGTTTACGATATTCATTGTTAACAAACATGTTGCCTTTCATCAATCGCCAACGTACCCTAGATACAGTATTTACATCAGTCGTTGGGGTCCCTGACAACCCGCCATTTGACTGTGAATAATATGTGAATTATGTGTTAATGAATACAAAGTATACATCAATTGTTTCGAATAGTCCTCTACACGAAAACTAAATGAATTAGCCAACTCGCGCCTCGTTTATTTTTTCAATACCACTCAACAGCACCACACAAAGGCCTCTTTACCGATTTTGAAAGAAAGTAACACATCGCTAGAAACAAATTCTATAGAACAATTTCTGTTTCTATAGAAATCACAACTATCGATTATTACCTTCTATAAAATGCAAACTTTACACGAGTAGACAAGACTCTAGTTGGCTTTGTGAACTTCTTCCCGTTTTTATATTGTCTTTTGCGTTTACCTATAACGGCAACATTCTGTTAGTCATAGTACGTCGCACTGTTACAATGTACATTCTCTCTTTATCAAAAATTTATCAAAAACCTTAATGTGACAAGTACTTTAATCGTCTATCATTTCTGCGAGAATGAATTTAATATCAGGTCATTGTGGTGTTAAATTATGTATGTGTTGAAAATACCAAACAACCTTAATTAGAAAATTTTTAGTGCTCTAATTTTCATTTACCGTTATTATCAAGGTTTTAATGGTGTTCATTTCAAAGGTTTTAATGTTCAGTAAACATTTTTTGTTCTTCTTTTTGATATTGAAATGGACCAATATCATAAACACAAGTACATTATCTGTGTGTTTCATTTTTCTAGTGAAAGGCAGTTTTCTCTAACGATGTCTCAGTCTCTGTGGCCTTCGGATGTGTTCTTGGTAAGTAATTATCATTTATATCTTTAACGAAACGTTAGACACATTTCACGATTTGACCTAATAGATTTATCATAAACCATAGAAAGACGGGCTAATTTAACATTTTACTGGTACATGTACTATATTTGGAAATACCATGATATGCGTGGGAATTTAAAAAGTTAAGTGTCTTTACAGTCTATGATCGCTGTGTTAGTTACATCCTCAACTCTTCCTTTCATTTATATTGGTCAAATTAATTTGCAAATCACTTTTTCTATAAGTAAAAAGCTAGTAAAAGTGTCTCTGTTAGCGGTACTAAAACTAATCTGGTCGAGGTAACATTGGCTTGTTCACAGTGTAACATTAACATTTGAGATACAACGAAGTTTTGTAGTTTGTCACGACTCTTCTCTGTAAGTCAATGATCTGATCTCTAGAGTGCCGTCTTCTCGTCTGAGACAGGAAATTTAAGTTATTATGTTTCAGCGTAGTTTGTGCTCAAGCTATCTGTTATGTAAAGTGCCACACATGGTGGCAAAATCTCGGGTATACTTTCTGTATGAGTGCTGAAGTTTTTATTTCGGTAACCGACGCATTACGACTTATTCGAACATTGTTTTGACCTCATAGAGAGAAGCCGTTTCTGCGTGAAAATAAGTTCATTTTCTTGGCGGTTATCGTTTGATCATTATAAACTGTTGTTTGATTGCAATGCAGACACATCTTCTACAAAGTGTACACAATGAAAACCCAAAGACAAGAAATA